>CAKAOI010011655.1:6013-21549 GCA_916701655.1 Sebastiscus albofasciatus
CTGATCTGAGGTCTGCTGTCCAGCTGCCGTCTATAAGAGCCGGCTGTCAATCACTTGTGAACTCCGACCAAACGGTCAAACTAGGCAGCGCTGATCAAATATGAATCAATATTCTGTTACGTTAATGTTTATTTCTCTCCTCAGATGTTCTCAGGATCATTTTATAGTGCACAGTTTAGCTGTAAAATGAGAGTTTGTGACGCCGCCGCCATTGTGAAATCTGGCGAAGGAACGCCAAGTTCTGGTCACATGACCGGAGCACAGCCAATAGGAACGCTTGCTCAATGAAATGACCTGTGATTGGTCAAAGTCTCCCGTCACAGGCTAGATGTTCTAAAGCCTGAAAACAGAGCCATGAGGAGGAGCAGAAGTCTAGTTTACTCTCAGAACACTTGAATTACAATATGCTGAAAGGTTATTATGGGATCTTTGTCCAATGATGCCATAAATATACTGACTACTGCAGCTTTAATTGATTATAAAAATAGCTGTTGATTCATTTAATATTTAATATTTGACAATTAACAGATTCATATTTGCAGCTCTAACCTGCACACACATAAACCTGACCTTTAACCCGACCTTAACTTATCCTGGACTTTAGTTCAACACTCAACCTAAATCAGTCCGTAGACTACAACCTGCCAATCACTGAAAGAACAAACTGACACCAAACTGAAGACGTATTGACATTCGTAGAAACAGCAGAGAGCCACAGAAGTCACTATCTCACAGGAAAAAACACCAAATGATCTAGTTTCCATCGCTGGATATTCAACTCATTCAACTGTTTTTTATTTTTATGGCTTGTCTTGTCCATTCCTAATATTGCTATTATTTTTTCTTATTTTATTTTTCTTACTTTTTACATTATTTTTAAGTGCTCTTTTTGATTCGTATGGAAGAATATATTTTTTTTACAGTTTTTAATTTTTATGACTTGCTTGCCTTACTATTTTTTTCTTATATTTCTATTTTTCATGATTTTTATTTTAAATGGTCTATATATATATATATATATAGATATATATATCTATATATATCCCTATTACTATGGATAGGATATACCACTTTCCTGCCAAGAGCTGCTAAACTGTTTTTCGTTGTTTTCCATGACAATGACAATAAAGTCTCTATTCTATATCATCGTCATATGAATGTTAGCAGCCTGTAGCTGTGTGGATGAACCTGGCTTACATGTTGTAGTCTTTTATTTTAAAGAGAAATCTGCAGTTAACACATCCTGAACGTGAAGGCACCACCAGGCCCTGAACACACCCACCTCCACCCTTATAAATATTCAATGAGAGGGGGGGGGGGCATAAAATAAAATAATAAAATAAAATAAAATAATAAAATAAAATCTTAAAAAAAACTTGAAATCAAAATAATGTAAAATAAAATAAAATAAAATAGAAATCAAAAATAAGAAAAAAATGTAGTCCATACTACACAAAAAGACCATTTAAAATAAATTTCATGAAAAATAGAAATATAAGAAAAATAAGAAATAAAAATAGTAATGAAGCAAAAAAAAAGATTCTTCCATACGAATTAAAAAGAGTACTCAAAATAAAATATAATGTAAAATAGAAAAATAAAATAAGAAAATAAAAGTAAGATTAGTAATCGACAAGATAAGCCATAAAAACAAAAACAGTAAAAAAAATAAAAGATCTCTGTCACTGTCATCCCTCCCTATATATGAATGTTAGCAGCCTGTAGCTGTGTGGATGAACCTGGTTTACATGCTGTAGTCTTTTATTTTAGAGAGAAATCTGCAGCCAACACATCCTGAACGTGAAGGCACCACCAGGCCCTGAACACACCCACCTCCACCCTTATAATTAACAAATTAATGATGAATCAGATGAGAGAAAATGTCTGCTTCCCCTCCTGCTTTAATGCAACAGGATGTGTTGAATATTTCATTGATTTTAATCCCACATTTAGATGATATAATAATAATAATAATAATAATAATAATAATAATAGTGTTACCTTCATGTCTCCTATGACAGTCTGGAAAAGCCCCCCCAGCGCGCTGCACTCTCTCTCCATCACCGTCTCCATCTTCAGCTGCGTCCAACAGAAAGAAATCACACAAGCGGTCTCACTGGGAGCTCCTGACGTCCATTAATGAAGCGACCGCAAACAATTCAATTAACGCGTTGTGTCGGTGTGGAGGTGGAATAATAAAACCCAGCTCAGCTCAGATCCCATGCCCAGCCCTTAAATCCCATGATGTCTGCAGCATGTTGGAGCGAAAGAGAGCAAGGTGACAGCAGGAAACAGCTCGATGCACCGTCTGCAGGAGAGGATCAACTTTGCACAGAGAGGTAGAGGCTGATCTGATCCACATGCACTGCTGGAGACACCGGGCACGGGAGCGCGCTGCAAGGGGGACGGACACGGGGACGCGCATCTTCTTCTTGGCCCCTCCTTCAGCTGAGGAAGGTTTTTGTTAATGGAAAGAGAAAGGGAGGGGGCATAAAATAAAATAAAATAAAATAAAATAAAGGTTATGGACATAGAAATAGAAGGAATCCATAAGACAAGTCCTAAAAATAAAATCAGTAAAATAAATTATCCATACTACTCATAAAGAGCACTTAAAATTAAAATAATGTAAAATAGAAATATGAAATATTAAAAAAATAGAAGTATAAAATAAGAAAAAATATAATACATACTAATCAAAAAGGCCATTTAAAATAAAATTCATGAAAAACAGAAATATAATAAAAATAAGGAAAAAAAATAGTAATAAGATTAGGAATCCACAAAACAAGTCATAAAAATAAAAACTGTAAAAAAATATATATATACTGTATATATATATATTCTTCCATACGATTCAAAAGAGCACTTAAAATAAAATAATAAAATTAAATTAAATCTTAAAAAAACTTGAAATCAAAATAATGTAAAATTTAATTAAATTAAATTAAATTAAATTAAATAATAAAATAATGTAAAATAGAAATTAAAAATAAGAAAAATATATAATCCATACTAATCAAAAAGACCATTTAAAATAAAATTCATGAAAAATAGAAAAATAAAAAAAATAGTAATAAGATTAAGAACCCATAAAAATAAAGAGTCATAAAAATAAAAACTGTAAATACATATATATATATTCTTCCATAAGAATTAAAAAGAGCACTTAAAATAAAAAATAATCTAAAATGTAAGAAAAATAAAATAAGAAAAAATATTAGTAAGATTAGTAATCGACAAGACAAGTCAAAGGGCTTTACAAAGTGGTTCGATCTCTCAGATATTTAAAACTACATTGCCACCTAGTGAGTGTTTCACTGAACTGTTTGGAAAAGATCAAGATCTTCATCATCATCTTCATTTCCCATTGGGAAATAGAAGAATTCGGGAAAAAAAGAAAAAGAAGATTAATTTGAGATGCAGCTCGGCATGTACTTCTGAGGTTTTTATTTCTTATATAGAATAAGTCTACAGTAGAAAATATCTGCCTTAGCCTTCTAAACGTACTATTGTCTGTCTCATTGTGACAACTCAGGAATCAGATCTGAATGAATTCTTATTGTTATACTTCATGTCAGTTGGAGGACACCTAGTGGTAAAACATAGTCAGTGAAACTTTCTCCAAACTGAATGATCTGCATTTATAAAAACACCTTCCCTTTTTTTTTACTCTTTGGATAAACTTTGTTGTGTCTTTGCTCGTGGTAATCAAAAATATCTGAGAACATACATCCGAAATATAAACTTTACCCTAAGATAGCAAAAACATAATGGATAAAATAAAATAAAATAAAATAAAATAGAGTAAAAAAATTTAAATTAAAGTAATGTAAAATAGAAATAAGAAATAAATGAAAGAATAATGAAATAATGAAAGAAAAAACAAATATTAATATGATTAGGAATCCACAAAGCAAGTCATAAAATAAAAACTTTAAAAAAAAAATAAATAAATTCTTCCATACGAATCAGAAAGAGCATTTAAAATAAAAAATAATGTAAAATGTAAGAAAAATAAAATCAGAAGAAATAATAGTAAGATTAGTAATTGACAAGACAAGTCATAAAAATAACAGAAAAAAAAATAATTTATCCATACCAATAAAAAAACACTTAAAATAAAAAAATGTAAATTAGAAAAATAAAATAATAATACTAAGATAGGAGTCATACAAATAAATAAAGGAAAGGAAAAAAAATGATGTGATGTTTGTATTGTCTGTCAGAGTTAACGCAATAATAACGTGTCAACGCAAATTGGTTTTAACGTGACCGATTTCTTTAACACATTAACACAACTTGTGGGCGAGCTAGTTAAAAGGGCATTTGGAGTGGCATTCAGAATTTGCCCCGTTGCAGCATTAGAGGTCAAAGGTCAAATTCTCTTGACCTCTGTGTCATGACAATGTGACCAATGGATAGGTTATAGTCTAAGCTTTACAATGATATATGACCTCATGATATTCTGTGTTGGTTACCCTCCTTTATTTTGTATCTTTATGGAAAAATGATAATGATGGAGGGATGAGAAAAGGAGTGAAAGCACATAGAAAGCTACCATTGCTGCAATGCTATCAAGCATGTTCCAACACTAGGGGACACAGACCCACTATGAGACATGGACCAACCCCCTGGCTCATGTGTGCAAAAGAGTTTCCACGACAGCGGCCGAGAGGGAAAACCTGCAGACGTGCGGAAGCGTCGGTGGCTGGTCTGAGGCCAGCGGGGCCGACCGGTTTGCTTGGAGGAAGATCTGGGATCAGATGGTGAAGCTGGCAGAGCTTCAAACACTCAAAGCTGTGTCGTTTTAACCACACAGACTGGCTGCTTAATGACAGGGAGCACATACACACTGATAGTCAGAGCACAGAGAGCAGCGCTGTGTGTCATTATCTCCCCCCAAACAGGATACAACAGTAATAATAACAGCTATCAGAGAGGAGAAGAAGTGGGAGGGAAGTGAAACGACGAGGAGCCGGAGACTCACAGCACGTTGAATTGAGTTCAGAAGAATATTTTATGAGCCTCATCATGAGGATTATGACTCTGCATTTCCAGATTATCACACCAGTGACCAGACAAAGAAAACCAACATGCACTTTTCAAACCTCAGTTTGCTTTCATTTAATCACCGGCCTGCTGCGGTATAGTTTGAAGGGGAGTCTTCAGAGTGATGATCAGAGAGCATCTGATGCTGCCAGAGGCAAAATACCTGCTGTGACATCACTGGTGGAGGCGTGGCCTGAACTTGATCTGAAAAAGTCTTGAGGAGAAGAGGAGGTAAAACAGAAAATCTAAAAAATCTAAAAATGTGACACAGAGCAATGTGATTTTCAAAAATTGATTGCTGTAATAAAACGTACATGTACAGTTTGTATGAAATGGGTTAAAACATGCTAAATTATACAATATTCCTGCTCTTAAATGGTGACTTAAAGGTACAGTGTGTAACATCTGGCGGTGAGGTTGCAGATGCAAAATGTTCTCACTCCCAACTCGTCAAATAACATTTATACACATTTAGAATTTAATAAAGATAAAACATGAAAAATCATAAAACATAAATAAAAGGGAAAATTAAACAGAAGAGTAAATAAGGGAATTAATACACAGATAAATAAAGAAGCATAAAAAAAGTATGAATTTATGTCACATTTTATCATTTATTATTTTTTCTATATTTAAAGACATTTATTTAATAAGTCATTTATTTATTCATTTATGTTTGGTTTTGGGAGGTTCCGTCCTACAAAGGATGAGACTGTTTTAGATATATTTGCATTCTTTGGGGTCAATTTTGCCAAAATTCAAGCACATTTTGCAGCTTCTTGCTGCGTGTTACTGTAAAATGTGGTTTGTGCTCCCTTTCCAGTTTAACAATGTCCTGCTTTATAATGAGTCACAGGGGGAGTCAAAACTCAACCTGGCAATGTTGGTACCAAACTCCACCGACTCAATGTTAAATAATACCAGCAGCAGCAGCAGCAGCAGCGTAGGAAGCATCCTCACTGGCCGGGATAACAAGCAGCTGTTTGCAGGACTGTGAGCCGCCCGTAGCAGAGATTCTGCAGACTGACTCTTCATGCCCGTCCTCTGTAATTTTCCTGAGATCAACCACCTGCTTGGCAAACACCCCCCGTCTACAGTTGGATTTAGCACCAGTTTGACCAGTTATTTCTGCAGCCGGTTAGAAGGCATGAAACTAACTGTTTTTCTGTTATTAGAGTAGAAAATGTAAGAGATGTTTACACATTTAACAAGCTTTGTTCTTCGTCTCACAGGATGAAGATCTTGGTGGCACAACATCGCAACTACCTTGAACTTTTGATCCATCAGTCAATGACTTGACAGTTCTCATATACCCTTTCAAAGGACACTGCAGGTTGAATACAGAAGAATGTCAGTATGAACTTACTGCTCTATTCTTGTTTTTGTATACACAGTACTGCAAGCTACCGTTTAGTGTAACCGGGAAGATCCCCCCAATATAACCTCTGATTTGGTGAAGATCTTGTTCAAAGACATTACAATACGACTGTCGGGATCAAGTTGTAAAAGACATCCATGTCAGAGGGTGCAGTACTTTATTGAGTTTCACAAAAGTTGATGCCAGGACGGACTGCTTCCAGAGAGACGTCAGGAACCTGAGGACAGAAATAACATTTAGCAAGTTAGCAATGCATTTAAACCTCGACATGAAATAAATTAGGAAGGTCATTTTCTCTCATTTAAAAACGTACCACAATCCTTTAACCTCACTTCAGCAGAACACTGAACGTTGTTAACGTAAAGATTTAAATCAGTTTGAAAACATTTAAAGTTCAACCAACTTACAGTTAGGATAGCCGAGGTCGATGAGGTCTGTTGTAGACGGACACCAGTTGTTGCCGCCACCTGGGATGGGACGGTGATGCCATAGGAAGAGGTCTGGAACTTCCTGGATCAACATTGTTTTGTGGGTTTGAGTCAGTGGGCTGCACAGAAGAGCCAGAGGTAACACCTGCCTGAGGAAGACGAGGAGGAGGAGGAGGAGGAGGAAGAAGAGGAGGAGGACGAGGAGGACGAGGAAAGTTGATTCGAGTCCAGCCGAGCTGCCGGGGCTTGGCCTGGTAGTCAGACTTTTGGGGCTTGGATAGGTAGCTTGGCTGGTAGCTGGTCTGCTGGCCCGGCTGTTGGGGTTTGGATGAGTTACCGGGCTGCTGGGGCTTGGCCTGGTGGCCCGGCTGCTGGGGCTTGAATGAGTAACCGGGCTGCTGGGGCTTGGCCTGGTGGCCCGGCTGCTGGGGCTTGAATGAGTAACCGGGCTGCTGGGGCTTGGCCTGGTGGCCCGGCTGTTGGGGCTTGGTCTGGTGGCCCAGCTGTTGGGGCTTGGATGGGTAGCTGGGCTGGTAGCTGGTCTGCTGGGGCTCGGTCTGGTGGCCCGGCTGTTGGGGTTTGGATAGGTAACTGGGCTGGTAGCTGGTCTGCCGGGGCCTGGTCTTGTGGCCCAGCTGTTGCGGGTTGGATGAGTAACCAGACTGTTGTGGCTCGGTCTGGTGGCCTGGCTGTTGGGGTTTGGATTGGTAGCCGGGCTGCTTGGGCTTGGGCCGGTAGCTGTGCAGCTGGGGCTTGGCCGGCCAAGCGGAGTCCAGCTGAAGTTGGGGACCAGAATGCATCTCAATTCCATAACTTGAAGCGATACTCGACTCAAAGCCGTGTCCAGTCGGCGGTAAATCCAGAATATCCCACATGCCAGCTTTGGTCTGGAGGACGCCATCTGTACTCGGGTCAGTCTGACGTGGCTGCTGTGGGTTCTGTCTCTCACCATCTACCTGCCGACCCTTAGAGCCACTAGAACGTCCTGCAGCAGCTGGCTTCAGGCTCTCAGATGAAACACCTCCACTGTAACTGGATCCAGATCCACCCAGAAAGCCTCCAGGTCGGAGGCTTCTTGGATAACCAAAGAAAGGTTTGACATCACTGGAGCCTCCACTTCTGTAGCTGAGAGCTAGAAAGAGAAACCATTTAAAAAGTCCGTCTTGTGAAGAAGTTAATAAACTGAACAGCAGTTTGTGTAGCAGGAAGTCTTACCCTCCGCATGCTGCCCTAAAGTCAACAGCGAGAGAACAAGCACTCTGAAAAAGAGAAGATAACATGAACA
This sequence comes from Sebastiscus albofasciatus, assembly GCA_916701655.1. Lineage (NCBI taxonomy): Eukaryota > Metazoa > Chordata > Actinopteri > Perciformes > Sebastidae > Sebastiscus > Sebastiscus albofasciatus. The sequence continues at coordinate 14,157 of CAKAOI010011655.1, forward strand.
AAACCAGGTTAGAACAATAATAAAGAAAGAAAAATGATCTCACCTCACATAAAATCCAAAAGACATTTTAGTTTTTCTAAAGCCAACCAGCCTGCAGTACGTGACCCCGACACCATCAACGCTGCTGCACAGACAGCGGCCTTTTTCAAATGTTGGTTCCTGAATCGACCAATCAGGTCTCACACTGATGACGTAACGGGAATCAGGTTGGAGTCCTCTCTCACAACCTGGGCAGGTGTTTGCACTTCAGCTCATTTCACACATTTCTACATATACAGACAATAGTTGAAGTAGTTTTGGTTTTATCTGTTGAGGTTTTGAGATTTTCCTCCTCTGATATTTCTGCCTCAACACAAATAAAACAGAAGTTACAGCAGACCTAGATACTACATCTAAAAAGTAGTAGAAGAAGAACAAACAGGAAGGCAAAATTATTACAATAACAAAGTTATCATCCTCAAAACTGATCAGATATCACAATAGACATAAAACATTTACACAGACAATAAAATAATAAATAAATACATGAATAAATAAATAAATAAAATAAAATAAATAAAATAAATAAAATAAATAAAATAAATAAAATCAAAATTTTAAAAAAAGGATTAAGAGATTGCTAGTTATAGGGTCGGATCATTTTCACTCAAGTTGTTGCTCTCATATTAAGCTCTTTATCTACAACGACAACACTCTGAAGCTGTATTAAAATAAACTTGACAGATGATTAAAATGTTGTGAAGTTGTGAGCTAAAAAAGTAAAAAAAAAAAAAGAAGTATTTTGGGATGTTGCTGTACATTATGCATCTATCAATAGTAATTAATAACTTTATTTATAGAACACTTCATAGAGATGTAGCTCAAAGTGCTTTACAAAACAAAATGAACACGTAACACATTCAAACAAGGGCAGATAGACAATACATTTAGACAATAAAAGGACAGTAGATGCTAAAATATACACGGTTTTAATATAATATGAATATATATATGTATATAATATCAGAGAAATTAAAAACAGAGACCATTAAGAATAATAAAAATAAGAGAATTAGTAAGAAAAACAAATTAGAATGACATTAATTATAAGCCAAATTAAATGTTTAGACACATCAACTGCATAACACATTGTGCTTTCTGCCAGATGTTGACAGATGTTGTGGAACCTTCTACTCTGTCAAAAGAACCAAGAAATGTGCTTGAGGCTCGAAACATGGTTTTTATGTTTTAACCCATTGAAAATTACATATTTTAAATATCAGCTGATGATTTTCCAACACATATAATCACTTTTAGATTAATGTCCTTCCCTCCAGGAGAGCCGTCTATAAAAAGCCTCTTGCAGTGATATCACAATAGCTCATAATCACGTTTCTGTTGCAGAATTATTGTGTCAGAGAAGAAAGACGCAGCTGTCAGAGATTTAATACTTTTTATTAATCATCATTCATGTTACTGGTTTCACAATAATGTCATGCAAACACGGTTTCATATATCAGCACATTACAAAGAAGCAGCATGCCATGCAATCATGAAAACAGCAACTAGCTTTAAATCCATATTTAAATCATGGTGGCATAAAGCCCCATTTAAAGGGATAGTTTGGGTGTTTCTCAGTGGGGTTGTGTGAGGTACTTCTCCATAGTGTCCTTGTATTACCTACAGTAGATGGAGTTTGGAGAAACAGACAGGAGTAGCAGCACGGGAGCAAAGTAAGGGCAGCAGAGAAACAGATTTTAGACACCAAAAAGAATCTATATCAGTTTAAATGTATGAATATTTTCACCACTTTACCGTGCAGTGAGACATCTATACAGTCCATACAAACTGTTACCTATGCTCTCTTCAAAGCAACCAGACTCCACTGAAAACAACAGTAATTTTACCTCGCAGAACACAGGAGTTGCTGGTCCACCGCTGACGTAATCGGATAGTTTAATTGTGTTGTTGTGTGACTTTGGTGAAAAAAAAATTAGACTTAGGTATACTTGACTTTTACTGACAAGTATACAGAAAAGTCTAAGTATACTTGGCGTAGGTATATAACAGCATGCCTATAAGTCCCCTTGTAATATAGTTCACTTCATAGTATAGTTGCAGTACAAAATACAACTTAGATGTAAACTAGTTGTGAACTCAAAGTTTACTATTTTTACACTTAAAGTACACTTAAAAGTATACTTTTATAAACTAAAAAGTGGTTCAATTTAGTCCCAAGAAGTATTGAAGTAGTACATTTACAAGTTTACTTACTTACATAGGGTTAGGGTTAGGGTTAAGTATCAAGTATACTTGGGAAATATACTTAAACTTTACTTAAGGTTGTTTCATAAAATAAACTTGAAGTATACTACTTTTTTCGTGAGGGTTGCTGCTGTCCCCCGTCAGATGTACCTCATACAACCCCCCTGAGAACCACCCAAACTATCCCTTTAATACACATTATTTCAACTTCTGCAAGGAGTTTTAATACAGAAAAATATATAAATTATGGAAATATACTGTGCTTATATTAATGAGCATATGTAGATAGAGTGGCCTTTAAACACCTAAACTGAGAACCAGTGAAGGAGGAGATTCACTTCCAGAACAGAGGATGGGAGAAGGAATGAGAAAACATAAAAGATGCACATTAAAATTGAAAAAAAGAGAAAGAAAAGAGTAAATAAGGAGTAGAAAGATGGAAGAGAGGAAGGTTCGATGGAGGAAAGAAAGAAAAGAGTGTGAGGGGTTCGTTAGCTGAGTTTGAGGCCGAGGCAGAGAGCCAGCTCGTTCTTCTGGATCTTCCCGTCTCCGTTGATGTCGCAGTGACCCATCAGGGCTTTCCTGAACTTGTCCAGGTCTGTGCCGCTGATGCTGGGCTGGAGGAGAGAGGGGTTAACACAGAGGTCAGAGGTCAGAGGTCAGAGGACTCCTGAGGCCTGGCCAAGAGGGCAGCATAAACATTACAACAATACACACTCACAAACAAAACAAGCAGACACATCCAGGTTAATGAACAGAGTCCAAGGACTGGTTCCTTCTTATATATACTGTAAGAGCAAACCAATGCAAAAGTCTGCAGACACACAGAGATGGCCATTTAGCAGCAGCATGCAGGGCACAATGAGATTTCCACAGCCAGTAATAAAACCTAAAGCACAACGGTACACGGTATCCAACTTCTTTAGGCTCTATCAGTCTATCTGATCACTAAAAGTCTCTATCAGCTCCGTTTATAAGGTATAGAAGTCTGTAATATATATAGTATACATCGTGATGGATGAAACGTTTTTACCTTCACCAGCTCCATCATGTCTTTGACAAATCCATCCACCTCGGGGCCCTCCAACGCACCCGTCTTACTCTACACACACACAGTGAATAACCTTTTATTATTATCAGGAGAGAGGAAAAACAAAACTACACATTGACCTGATTCAGTTAAAAGTGATGGATTGAACCTATTTAAAACACAGCTCATAAACGAACACTTTAAATGTACTGTTGTTCAAACATCATTCAGTATTAACATATATTTGATAGGATACTGTATGTATGTATGTCCGTATGGTCTCCTGCTCCCTCTGGTCAGTAAACAACAAACTAAAATTCAAACTTACAACGTCATAGTGAGCAAATATCTTCTCAAAGTCTCTCTTCCTGTCCTCCTGACTGCAGTCCTGAGACCAGATACAGCGAGTACAATAAAGAAACTGTGAGAATAAATATTATATATAAAAATATTTACACAAAACATTAGGAACATCTAGTGGTGAAAGCATACGATCAGTCATAAATATAGAGATTCAGGTAAAAGGGAAGGGTTTAGAAGTATTTTCATTTAAAAATTTCAAATGTAAAATTAAAAACTTCTCAATAAACTCTTCAAACTTACGTCCATCTTAAACTTCAGCAGGAAGTTCTCTTTCAGGGCCAAGATCCTTCAGACAACAAGAAAAAGAATTACCCTCACTTTAATTTGACAGTATTTTTAAATAAAAACATCATTGTAAGAGACTTTAAGTTTATTCTTCTTCTCACTCCTTTTGGAATCTGTAAATCAAGGCATCAAATACTAAATCTAAATACTACTTGTTTCTGACTGTCCACTTGTTGGTATGATCGTTCTTTTTCTTTATTTTTTATTTTATTTTTTTTGTATTCTACATGTTTGAAATAAATTTTGAAATGAAATGACTGATTTAAATGATATCTGATGTTGTGTCATCAGTAACTCTAATGATTCTCTTCCTGGTCACGTGACACAGAGCAGGCGTACCTGGCCAGGTCATTCAGGTCCAGTCTGCCGTCACGATTTTTGTCAAACATCTTCATCTACAGGAGGAAAGAAATCATAATGAAATGATTCTGTGTATATATATTAGTGTATCTGTCCTAATATCTGAACAGTGTAACTGTTACCATGGTGTCAGTGTACTCCTCCAGTTTCTCAGGGCTGATGGACTTCCTGTGTTGGAGGAAGAGGTCCTGGAGGAAGCCCTGAAGGGACAAAAAGAGACACTCAAAAAAACAAGAATGGCTTGAGAGCCTCCACCCGGAATTACATAATGTTTACTGTTTGACAACAGCCAAAAGTCTAAAGTCTGATGATAATAAAATGGAAATAGCTAATTTTAAAATCTTTACTAACCAGAAAAGGTTGCAGGGGGCACTAGGACCATGCAGGAGCATTAGCCAATCAGGTGAGGGCCACAAGCTCAGGTGTAGAAGACTACAGGCTGCTAGTTAACACTGGAGTTACGTAATGTTTCACCAATAACCTCATCAATTACTTTTTTATTTAATGTTTTGTTCACGGTAGTGCACAATCAAAGAAAAAATTAAAGATTCACAAAGAAAACAAAACTCTATTTGCACATTCGATGAAAAAAAATCTTATTTTACCTGCCGCTTACTCAAAACATAAATAAACAAAAGATGGTTTGTTCTTTACAGTTACTTAATAATGAATACTTAAAAAAAGAAGAATCATACACAATAATTAACACTACTAAGGAAACAGATTACCTGCCACTCCATATAGTCTAATTACTCTTTCTTTATACATTTTTTTGTTAACTGAAAAATATTTATACAACCATTTAAATAATTCTGTAAAGACACAGTTTCACCACTGAAAAACATATCTGCTTTGAAGCCTCGTCCTCTTTTGTACCTTTTCTGGTACTACTCTGCTTTGGCCCTGTACATAATAATACAATATAGTCCTAAGAAATACTTTGCTTTGTTCAAAACAGAAATATTCGAGGACACTGTTTTTACATGTGCTATATGAGACTTTGACGTCATCCATTATCACACCCACACATTTAAATTCAGACACTCTTTCAATATAAACTCTTTTCCAGTGCTACTATTAATTATGCATTAAATATAACTTCCTTTAAAACCAAAGACATCTTTTCTATCATTCAAACTTCACCTTGAAATTGATTTCTTGACTATAAATGTAAAGATTAGTCGCTACACTTCTGTTTTTAAAGTTCTGTCTACAACTCGATGGTCACAAATCCCAGATCCAGATCACCACGGTGATCTATACTCAACCTGAGGACCAGAAGGAAACGTCCTCCTGACCTCAGGATTAAAGCAGCGTCTGCTAACTCAGCCGTTACCTTGAGCTCAATCGCTGAGATGTAGCCGCTGCTGTCGGCGTCGTAGCTTCTCCAGATCTGCACAAACAAGACAAAAAGCACTAAAAATGCAATCAAATAAAGTTTGAGTCCAGACAAGGGAATGTTCATCACAACCTTGAATATATTAATCATGAATATAATGATTTTCTACTTTTCTAAAGGTACAGTCACCAAAAACATCAGGAATCTTTCTCTGGAGACGAATATTCACAGCACATTTCATGAAAATCTAACCAGTTTTCGAAGGTTGACTGACCGAGTCACCATCCATCCATCTGGCATTACAACTAAATGAAGGGTTTAATACATGAGGTATAAGTGCCAACCTGTAAAGTGCTGTTAATAAACATCATGTCTTATGTAGCTTTACATCACAACATATTGTTTTATATTCCCTGAGCTGTCTTCCACTTGTCCTGTTGACCTTTGACCCCTCACCCTCATGAACTCCACGCTGTTGTCCAGCGGCGTCTCTCTGCGAAACAGAAGCAGGAAGTTCTCGTCCTCTGGCAGCATTATGGTGGCCAGCTGGGGAAAACAAAGATTACATCTGTCGTAACTGAAGGCATCTTTCTCATGATGCATCAATTTGAATCTACATCCAACCTTAATGTACGGGAACTAAACTAAGATTGATCTACGCACCAACAACTGAACCATCACCTCAGATACCTGCATAGTCTTTTCTAAAAACCCAGAACCAGCTCAGAGGAAACGGTGATGTCACCTCTTGTATCTGCAGACGTCCGTCAGCGGCGGTGTCGTACGCAGACATGAATCTTTCTCTCAGTCGTCTGATTTTGTCCTCCGTTATCTCCTCCCTCTGAAAACAGCACGGACTTAACAGTGATTCACTGTGTGCTTCGGCATTGTGTCATTTATTAACATTTTAAAAACTGAATGAGTGGATGTGCAGTGTAGTTTCATTAACGCTACTATGGGGCACACTAAAAAAGCCACCATGTGAACATTTTGACATCTCCTGACTTTGGTGCCCCCTGCTGGCATTGATATAGATCTGAAAAATGCAACACTGAAAGCAACACTCAGTCTTATTTTTATGCAACTAGTTCAATAAGAACAAGTTTCACTGATCACATGAAAAAGATGCAACAAGTCGGTCGGAAGACGATCGGCTTGAAATGCAGCCTCATATTTTATCTCCTTACCTTCATCCCAAATTTTTCCAGCATGTGTTGAAAGAAGGCGTCCAGCTCCTGTCCTTCGATGTAACCGTTATCTGAAAACACAACCAGACATCTAGTCAAATCAACTGGATACAGCAGCTCACCGCACGATTAACCGCACGGTTGTCCGTAGTTAATCACCATTAATCGCAAATTAATCACACATTTTTTTAATCTGTTCAAAATGTACCTTTGTCAAGTATTTAATCCTTTTATCAACATGGGAGTGAACAAATATGCTGCTTTATGCAAATGTATGTATATACGTATTATTTTAAATCAATTAACAACACAAATCAATGACAGATATTGTCCAGAAACCCTCACAGGTACTGCATTTAGCATAAAACAATATGCTCCAATCATAACATGGCAAACTGCAGCCCAACAGGCAACAACAGCTGTCAGTGTGTCAGTGTGCTGACTTGACTATGACTTGCCCCAAACTGCATGTGATGATCATAAAGTGGGCATGTCTGTAAAGGGGAGACTCGTGGGTACCCAGAGAACCCATTTACATTCACTGATCTGGAGGTCAGAGGTCAAGGGACCCCTTTGAAAACGGAC
>CAKAOI010011664.1:0-37510 GCA_916701655.1 Sebastiscus albofasciatus
TGAATGTATTTTATAATGAAAATGGGAAAAGAGTGAGAGCTTTGAAGATGTATAATGAAGAAGTTATGACTGTTAAATACATACTGTACATAGCCTGTGTAGGCTACAGAACATATATAAGCATGACTGTGGCACACACACACACACACACACACACACACACACACACACACACACACACACACACACACACACACACACAAACGTCAGCTTACCTGTACACAGAAGTCTCCCTGTAGGAAATGACTGGTTCTCCTTGAAGGTTGTAGTATCCTGCATTGGTCAGTCGAGAGCTTCTACGTAACATGACTATAAAACCAAACAAGAGAGGTGGTCAGTCACTCACTGACACAAGTTATGTCATACACTTTGACTTTTCTAACTACAACACTTCTACTATTAGAAGCAACTCAGTGCATGTCAAGAGTTTTGTGTTTTTGAGTGTCAGACACACAGGAGCCAAAAGAAACCACTCTGTCAGAGATGTGTTGATTCAACTAAAGCCATTTTTGAGGTTGTAGTTTGTGTTGGATGAGCCTTTTAACCATCTTCTCTTCTTTTTGTGACTATCGACTGATGTTTATTTTCAACACAAGTAACTTTTTCTTTAATATTTATGATATAAATAATTATATTTATCCTCTTTTATTACTTCTCTCAATGTCAGTTTTTGAATAAGTATAAATTCAATCAGTGCTCCATTACTGCCTAACCCGGTTGAATACAGGCTTATAGGAACTACCCACCTGTGCATGAAAGTCATTAAACAAAACTATTTGACCTAACATCAAGTTGAAAATATATTTTTGTTTTTTTGCACAATTAGAAACTTTGCAGTCATATTAGGAAATGTACAAAAGGGAATTCTTGAAAGGTGTTTCTAATATTTTGTCAAACTGCATTGGACAAAATGATTAGAAACATCTCTCTCACACAGTCTGAATATTAATCTCTCAAAGGTAGGATTAATCACGTTCCATATGAATATGTTCTAACAGAAACCATACAGAGGTATTGCTGCTCTACTTACTGAGTGTGTGTTTCACAGATCTGTGAGAGAAACAATGATTTACTGAGCGTCTCCAGATAACTTGCTGTGAGAGAACAAGTGAAGAATCAGGCAGAGTCCTAATCTCACTGAATTCCACAACGGCTGTGATGTGAGAATTCTAGAATGACATCCTAAACGTAGAACATAGAACGCGCCCCGGTAGCTAGGCAACCATCACTCTCACTATGATGAATAATAATAATAACTAGAACATTGGTGGTGTGTGTGGGGGGGGTGGGGGGGGGGCAGATTCAGACTGTCTGAGGTCCATAGTGAGGTCATCACTGTAGGCCCTTTTGCTGCGTACCTGTCTGTCAGTGGCTGCCATGGTGATTGGGGGGGCCGTGAGGAGTGTTTAGTTTCCCGTTAATATACAGTAAGAGTTGAGGGCTTTTAATTACATCTGTAATTAATAACATTAATTATGGCCCTGATCCATTGAAGCCCTGGTTTAGAGCATCCTGGCTCACTGAAATGGTTGTGATACAGTAAATAGTGTGTGTGTGTGTGTGTGTGTGTGTGTGTGTGTGTGTGTACAGTACAGTCAGCCTACTTGAGTAGATGTACTTAGTTATATTCAACCACTGTTCATTTTACACTCATCTATTTTGTACATCTATGGCAATACATTTCTTTGATATCTAGAATATTTCTTAAACGCACAAATCAAATGTCTTATTTGAAGACAACTGAGTAGAGATGCTACTGGGTCTTTGTGGTAATCACATACAGGTGCTCTTTGGATCCTTCAGGTGTACTGTGCTTATTCAGTCTTGTGAAGGGCTCATTGCATGAGTGGAATATGTTCTCAAAAAAGTGCAAAATGCAAGTCTCCTTCAAAAATGATGCAAGGCACACTGTAGAGTTTGAGCAAAATTAAAATGTCTTTATTTTACATGGAAATTTCCATGTAAAATAAAGACATTTTAATTTTCTTCAAATCTACAGTGTGCCTTGGATAATTTTTGATCCACTTTTTTAAAAATGTCTTATTTTTGATTGAATGTCTCTTTGTAACAACATCATAATACAGTAGTAGGCTATATTGGTTATTTGTGTAAAGAAAAGTGTGTTTGTGTGACATGATTACCGTAAATGACCTAATGTTGTCCTCTGCTGCAGAGTCATAACAGCAGCAGTGTGGAGTGAGGTTGCTGCTGTCATGCTGCGCTTTGCATCATAACATGATGATGAGTCAGCAGAGGGCCGGGCAACCTTGGAGCAGGAGAGCAGGCTGGTAAACACACTGTCAGAGGATTAAACAAGCAGATTTAATGTTACACTAAAGACTATCAAGTACTGTTTAAGGAGACAAAGCTGCAGAAACAACTGCAACTCCAGACGTCTACTTCCTAAAAACTCCTGCGGGAAACCTACTGATTCATTTGTTTGTTTCTTTATCAAGCAGCTTGTGAACCAGTGCGAGTAGGAAGTGAAGTTAACTGGAGCGATGAATGCGGACATGGAGGAGCAGGAAGACGAGCTGCTCGCCTTCCACAGTATCTTTGGTCCGGAGGAGTTCGTCCGGGATGAGACGAAGTCTGCCGGAGAAATCCAAGTATCTGTCGAGCTGCCTGCAGACTTCACTGTGGTTCTCAAAGAAGGTAAATAAGCTAAACTAGAGAAACACAATATGTGTTGTTGTTATTGTCATGAACAGAAGGGTGTGGATTATAACTATAACTGTACAAAATATATCTGTCAATGTGCTTTAGTACTGCAAAAGTACTAAATGAGTCATACCGTACACACTTTAATAGGCTACTCTATCAAAAAGTAAGCACAACTACAAGCCATATATAAACATGCAGAAGCAGTTTTCAGGTTTTATGCACCAAACATTTGGAACAAGCTCCCAGAAACCTGCAGGACCAGATCCAACTCTGAGTTCTTTTAAATCTAAGCTTAAAACTTTCCTGTTTGCTGCTGCTGCCTTTTATTAAACCAGATAATGATCTTATACTGCACTATAACTTTTACTCTTGTGTGTTATACTCTATTTTAGCTTCTATCCTAGCTTTTATTTTTAGCTTGTTTTTATTTTCTAATCTTTAATGTTGTTATAACTGTTTGAATTATGTCTTAATGTTCTTTTGCACTTTGTCACAATGTTCTTAAATGTTTATGTAAAGCACTTTGAATTGCCCTGTTGCTGAAATGTACTCTACAAATAAAGCTGCCTTGCTTTGCCTATAAGGCAAGAATACTGAATTAAGTAATAATTACTTAATTATACTTTTCTTAAGTATATCTCGATCAAATGATTAAGTACAAATGGGCCTAAAAGCCAAGAATACTTAGACTTTTCTGTATACTTGTCAGTATGAGCCAAGTAAACTTATGTATACTTTTGTTAAGTAGTAGTTAAGTATCTCTGATAAGTAAATTAAAAGTAAACTGAAAGTATGCACTCTTATTTTAAGTTGAAACGAAGTATACTAATAGCACTTCTTTTTGGTAAGGGATTATATGGTCCTTTCTATAAACAAAATCATTTTGGAACAATTTTATTACAAATTATAATAATAATTTGAAGAACTCAAACTAAATAATAAATCAATAATTTTTGAAAACATTTTACAAATATCCAAACAAGGAAAACGTTAACAGTCAATACTGAAATAAAGTGTAATGTCTGGATAAGTTCAGTGTCCACACCAGGCTGAGAAATAATGTGGAAACCAGGAATGTTTTGTTAAGTATTGAGTATTTAACATGTGTAATGTACTTTGGTCATGCTGTCTAATTGTTTTGTTTGCCCCCCTGAGGTGTAACGCTGAGGCAGTATGAGATATCATTCCTTCCACCTGTGCTTCTGACCTTTGAACTCCCTGAGGACTACCCATCCTCCTCCCCTCCCTCCTTCACCCTCACCTGCAGCTGGCTCACACACACACAGGTAATAATCAGTAGAAGCCATGTGGGTCATTATTGTTCACATTTACAACCTGACAGGGTCACAGAGACAAAGAGGGAGAGATGAATGCAGATTGCAGAGGGTCAATAAAGATTACATCAGTCTATTTGTCTTCACCTCCCACAGCTCTCTGCGCTGGGTGCTCAGCTCACCAATCTCTACCAGGCCACCGAGGGTGCTGTGGTGCTCTTCTCCTGGGTTCAGTTTCTTAAAGAAGATGCCCTCGGGTTCCTGGACATCCATTCTCTGCTGGAGCTCCCATCTGATGAACACAGCGCCCAGTACAACACACAGGACTCATTAAATGCTGCACCAAAGAATAATCAACACACTCCAAAGTCCACAGATAACCAAAGCTGTGATGTCTCAGATCCATGTAAACCGGACGTCTCTGCACCATCATTGGAGGTTGAGCATCCGATAGTAATTCCTGCTGATGGCCAAGGTCCTTCAACCTCAGACTGGAGCAGCACAGACTCTCAGGGAGCAGTCTCCTTAAATGAAGGGGATGTTTCAGCCCCATTATTACCTCCTTCTAGCTCCTCAGACCCACTGGATCAAAGTGAACAAGGAGCTGCTTCTCAGCCGGTCCACCACAGAGAATCTCCTCAGAATGAAGACCAAACACTCTCAGGTCTCTCCCTGACTCCGTCACAAATCCTCCTGTCACAGCTCTTGATCTATAACGAGGCTCAGAAACAGAGAGCGTTTGCCACCACTGTGTTCGACTGTGGCGTGTGTTTTGTGGGCTGGCTCGGTTCGGACTGTGTGAAGTTGCCCGATTGTTGCCACATCTTCTGCCGGGCCTGTCTCGCCGAGTTCTGTAAGGTCCAGATAACAGAGGGGAATGTCAAGGGCGTCACCTGTCCTGAGACAGACTGCCCTGCCACCCCTACACCTGCACAGGTACAGTCCTGACCTATCTGTCTGCTCTCTCTGCCAACTAACAAACACTACAGTTTTGAGGCATTAGGATGCTAAAGCCAATGCTCGAGCTGTGCTGAAAGAAGTACTTAGATCTTTTACTTAAAGGGACTGTTTGTAACTTTCAGAAATGCTTGTTAACAGCGACACCTGTGGCCGTTAAGTCAACGAAAGTCAGCGTCGGGCTCGCGCTTGCTCGCTCTAAGTAGACATGAACAAGCATTGCTCAAAACAATGAGGCGACACACGTCAGCTAAAACCACAATATCACTCTATATTTCAGCTGCTTGGCAGTAATGTTAGCTGACCAGACGGAGGTCTCTCCATGAACATGATTTAGATCTGATCTTAGTGTTGGCTTTTGCTGCCTCAGCGCAGGCTGATACAGCGGGGCTCTGCAGTGTGTCTCCCTGCTCTCTCCGCCCGCAGTCGGAGAGAGCAGGGAGACACCAGCACCTGGTCGGTAACGAGACGGTAACGTTACTCGCTGAGGAGCTCCGTCACTTCACAAGACACGGGAAACCTCTGTTGGTCTGGAGGAGCTGCAGCAGTTATTTCTGCACAAACGTCCACTGAACATTCACTAGATATTCTCAGAGCTAAACTAACTCTTCTGCAGTGTGGAGTGAGCGCGCGTTCACATCTCGAGGTGGAGCGAGCTGAGTGAGAACGCGCGCACTGTCTGAGTGAAGGCAGGCAGGCAGAGGAAGAGAGGCAGCGGCCACATGCGAGCGTGCATGTGTGGCGACCCGCTACATTTATACGCTTAAAAAGTTACAAACAGTCCCTTTAAAAGTACTTAAAACATCAAAAGTAAAAGTAGCTAATATATGGAAAATGCATATATTAGCTACTTTTTATAAAGTGTTGGACATTTTCATCTAGAACAAATAATGCATCATATTTTTGTAAGATGATATGTTTCGTAGAATTATTTAAAATCTGTAACTAGTTAACTCTAGCTGCTCAAGTAAATGTAGTGGAGTTAAAAAAAAACTATTTTCCTCTAATAAAAGTATAAGGTAGCATAAAATGGAACGCTAAAGTACCACAACATTGTACCTAAGTACAGTACTTGAATTATGCTCCACCACTGGAGATGTGGATGTGAACTCTGGCGGACAGACTATGTAATAGCAATACTTTTCTTATATCTCTGCATCCACACCTTTGGCATTTCTGTCATGTAATTTCTTGTTACTTGTGCACATATGCCGATATACACCAAGACCAATATATCTGCAATAAGCTAATATCAGCCAATATATTGGTATAGCTCAACAAAACACACTACTATTTCTCAGCAAAATGGAATCATTTGCGTTTTAATTTAGATTAACAGACTTGTCTGTTTGTCTGTCTTGTCTGGTAGGTGAGGCGTCTGGTCGGGGAGGAGCTGTTCAGCCGCTATGATCGTCTCCTGCTACAGTCAACTCTGGACAGCATGGGTGGTGTGTTTCCCTCATATTCTTGTTAAACTATCCAAAGCCTTTATACGTCAGAATGACCAGACATAAGAATATAGCAATTTCTCTGAAGAATTTATTTTCACTGTTCACTACATAGGAGTGTATTCAAATGTGGCTTTTGAATTATGTCATTTCAAGCATGTGATTTAATTGTGACAAGACAGGGAAAAAGACATTTTAGCTCGTTCTTGTTAATAAAAAACTAATTTAATTTCACACTCCTCTTTTTCCTTTCCTCCCCTCCTCGTAGATGTGGTGTACTGTCCTCGGCGTTCCTGCGGTACGGCCGTCATCGTGGAGAAATCCAGCAACGCCGCCCTGTGCTCGCTGTGTGCCTTTGCCTTCTGTGCCATCTGTAAGAAGACCTACCATGGAACAAGTGACTGTCAGACAAAGAGGAGCACAAAGATGCAGGAAGCACAAGAAGCCAATGCAGACCTGCCACAGTCTAAAGGTAAAGGTAGCATATATGTGTGTGTGTGTGTATGTGTGTGTGTATATGTATTTTTGTGTTTATTTCATTTGTAACAAAACTCTTTGTATGTGTTATATGCAAACTTCTTGAACGGAGGGGTACTTAGTTTGTTGCAATCTGCAACCACACCACTAGATGTCAAATCCTACACACTGAACCTTTAAGTGGCATGAAAAGAAAAGACTCAAGTAAAGTACAAATACCTTAAATTTGTACTTAAGTACAATTCTTGAGTAAATGCGCTTAGTTGCATTCCACCACTGGTTTGTGTGGATGCAGCTGTTGCTGTATGTCAAGTTCTGTGATGCTGTGTGTGTCTCAGAGGGGTTGATGGCTCTGTGGGACGACTATGCCGGTGGCAGCAAGGAGAGGCGGCGCCTCCTGGAGAGCAGATACGGGCGCAATATAATGCGGCGCACTGTGGAGGATTGTCTGAGTTCAGACTGGGTGGACTCAAATAGCAAGCACTGTCCTCACTGCTTCTGCAGAATAGAGGTAATCAGTTATTCACCACTTATTTGCATCATGAGCAAAGACAAACATGTGTTTACAGACGCATTGTAAAGTTCTGACTGGTGTAGACCACTATATTTTTGCTGATGCACATTTTGTTGTGTTCTGTGTTACAGAAGAACGGAGGATGTGACCACATGACATGCTCTCAGTGTGGACAGCAGTTCTGCTGGGCCACCCTCACCAGAATGGGAATGGGTCGTACACTTTGACAGTCCGTGCCCTCTCTACCAATAGTACCCAGCCTAGTGCTGCAGCTACCTTTACTGCCAGCCATGGAGGGAATGGAGTAAACAAATGTTGCACATGGTATGCTGTGTTTAAATTGGTTTGAATATCAAGTGCACTTTTAACAAATACTTGACAATGCATATAAATGCTGACTTTAAGAAAAAAATGCAATCATGTAAAAAAAACCCAACAATAATAATGTGGAGCATGTTGCCATCATTTCATCTCAACACGGTTCAAATCTGTCAATGGTGGAAGAAGTACTCAGATCTTTTACTTAAGTAAAAGTAGCAATACCACAGTATAGAAATACTTATTGTAAAAGTACTTATTATGCAGAATAGCTGATTTCAGAATAATATACTGTATGGATTATAATATGTAATGCATTAATGTTTAAGCATCAATAATGTTGCAGCTGGTTAAGGTGGAGCTACTGTCAATTACTTTATATATTGCTGGGTGGCTTAATTCATAATAATACATAATAATTTATTAGTCGATTTATAATTTATATTTTGTAATATTTTGTAGTGGAGTAAAAAGTACCATATTGGCTTCCAAAATATAGTGAAGTAGAAGTATAAAGAAACATAAAGTTGGTAAAGTACAAATACCTCAAAACTGTACTTTTGTAAAATGATTGAGTAAGTACTTAGTTACTTTCCACCACTGGAATGTGTACACTATAAACATTATAGGATAAATGGTGTTTTGCTGCAGACGTGCCAACAAAGTAATTCAGTCACAGTTCATACAAAAATGCCTTAAAACATACAAATGCTAACTAAATATTTAACATGTTAATATCACTGATTTCTACTGAAGCTTTACAGGCATTCACTAAAGCACACAATGTGTCAAAACCAGTAGAGGGCGATAAATAACAAGAATGTCAAGACAGTTTGGGAACACAAGTAACTTTACAAGAGATCCCTTTTGGTTATATCAAGAAAGAAAAATGCTTTATCATTCAGTATTTAATAATCAAACAATGCATTAGTGAAAACTGTTATGTGACATGCATGTTTGCAGCTCTGGATGCAAAGATGAATAATCTATGAAAGGAAATCACCCAATGTGCCTTTTTTGAACCAAGAGTTTATACCAAAGTCACACTTCCTCCCCAGTTATGAGTATTGTACCAAGTGGTTCTGCAACTGATTGTTTTTTTTTTTTTAATCAATCTACCAATTATTAATTTGATTTATTGATTAATCATTTGGCTTATAAAAATAAGCAAACAGTAAAAAATGCCCATCATGAGTTCCCGGAGCCCGTGGTGACGTCTTCAAATGTCTTATTTTGTCCGACCAACAGTCCAAAACCCAAATATATTCTGTTTACTGTCATATCACTCAAAGAAAACAAGCTGATATTCACATTTGAGAGGCTGAAACCAGTAAGATTCTGCTTGAAAAATGACTTAAACGATCAATGGAATATCAACATTGTCGCAGTTTACTTTTTTGTTAATCAACTAATTGATAAAGCAAGGAGTCACTTTCTAAACCCTTTCAACCACCTGTAATGTACCGGTAGTTGTATTCCCAAAAATTATTTTTATCTTACAGCGTCTAATGAATTGTACTACAAGAGTTTTGGTTGTGCAATAACTTTACTGCTCGAATGTTATGAAGCTATGAGACAAAAACTTTAAAATTGAAAAAGTATATTTTCAATAAAGGGTGCACGTCAAGAGCAGGGCACTTAGCAAAGTTTCCGCAAGTTCTTCTTGCACTTTTGCAATTTGCACACTTCACTTTTATGCACTAAAAGGGAATAGTTCTTTTATTTTTTATGGTATGGTATTTGTGTGTGTGTGTGTGTGTGTGTGTGTGTGTGTGTGTGTGTGTGTGACATTTGATTTTGGATTATTCTTTGTACCGTGTGGTTCATTCATGTTCTGCTGCTGGGATAAATAAAGTATCTATTGAAACTTTTTATATTAAGCAAATGTCTTCCAAGTATGTAGCGTCACAGTAACTTTTGAGCATATAATCAAAATATTCATTATTATACAACGCAGTCACAGATATTAATTGCAATGACTGCTGGGAAATCTTTTAGCATTTTACATATTCAGACACTATTCTTCAGAAATGCACAGTATATAGACATTTTAATGCCCTTCAAAGGGCACCCTGCAGGTTGTTATTGGGTTTTGCATCTCCTCGCTGATTGACTTCCTGTTTTTTAAACATCTCCCTCCCTTCCTCCACTGTTTTGTCATAACAGTGGAACAAAGACCACTGTTGCACGTCCCCAGGCTGGAAATCTACAGCTGTCTTTCATATCAAGCCAAAAAACACTGGCCCACTCTATTGCTGTCTCTCTTTGTGTCTGTGTGTTTCTGTGTCTCTTCCAGGAAAAATCCAGTTTCCACACAGGGGTCATCACTTCCTCATAAATGTCTAAACAACTGTTTGCCTTACTGACTCACAGTCCTCTAGCAGGGCCTGGAGGACTGGAACTGGAGAAGTGGGCTTGTGTTTGTGGTAGTCAAGACTCTTACAAATGAAAAGAAAAGGCACTCAAAAAAAGAATAATATCAGGGAACAAAGCACATGCATCAATTATAACACCCTTAGAAAATACAAAGGGCTACTAAACTAAACAAAATATGACAAATTCAAATGGGATTAAAAGCTAGAGGGTTATTGCATGGGTGCATGGGTTACTAATCTGATACTTTGATGTGTGTAATATTGATAACAGCCAACAGATGTTGCCATCTCACCACTGAGAAGCTGTCCCTCCACTCACCAGCTTCATGGTCGAGTTTCTTAGAAGAATGACAACCCAGAGAAGGCACACTCATTAAAGATACAATAGTTTTAACTATAGTTAAGGTGTCTGCAACATAACCTGACAGGACAAGGTAAGATTTGACTCAAGAAAACCGCAGTGAATCACTTCAGCCCGACCAGATAGGTGTTAGACTAATACTGTATAAATAAAAATAATAAAATAAAAGATGGCTCAATTCCTTGAAATCGTTTTGTTAGACAAATAGAAAAATATAACAAATAGAAGATATGATAAGTGATATTAGGCTAATTACAATTTTGAAATAATTAGGGATCAAGTGAGGAGTTGCCAGTAGACCTTACTGTAGTTGTGGCCCTCCCACTCTCCATGTTATGTATAGTTGAGTGATTTATCAATGTATTGTTAGTGTTGAATAATATTCTTTTTCCCTATTAAAATATATATATATATATAATTATAGAGACTATATAGAGAGAGATTATAGAGACTCGTGGGTACCCATAGAACCCATTTTCAATTCACATATCTTGAGGTCAAAGGTCAAGGAACCCCTTTGAAAATGGCCATGCCAGTTTGGAGCGTTATTTAGCACCCTTCTAGCTAGTATAACATGGTTGGTACCAATGGATTCCTTAGGTTTTCTCGTTTCATATAATGCCAGTATCTTCACTCTAGCTTTAAAACTAAGCTTGATACAACCTAAAAATCACAAGTTGTGCCTGTATAAATGCAAAACATGTCTGAATTCCATTTAGTTGCTTCAGTTTCAGAGTTTTCTGGTATATTGAATGCTGGCCATCGTTAATGCTATTAGTGACACCTGTGCTTTCCTTGCACGGACAATCAGACAGTGAGATACTTTCATTACTACTCATTACTCGATGTCTCTCCAAATTCCTCCTGACACCAGTCACATAAACTAGATGTAAAGGTGCTTTCAGACAGCCGCCTTTCTTTCTTATAGATATACTGTAAAATAAAGTATGTTTGAGCAACTGCATGGACTATTTCTGTCCATAGATTTGTTCAGATGCTGATTTTATTAGATAGTTTAAGAAAAAAAGAGGTAACAAATCAGAACCCAAGACCAATGAAAGCTCAGAGTAGGTTTGTTTGTTCAATCAGCTCTATAGGAAGAGTTCATATTGATGTGTGAGTGAAGGAGAGGACTGTCAATCATCTACTTGAACTGTCCGTTAGAAGCAAATGCTCACTGAGTCTTTCTGGACCACAATGACAGATGCAAAATTGTGAGCTGGCGTTGCATAGTTAAACACGTATGAATTGTATTGTAGTCTGTTTATTTCCTAGTTTCATTCAGTGCTTAGAACTGAATAAAACATGTGCTGTAACCAGCAGCAATGCACCTGCAGCATTTGAGGACATGAATTGTGCATAAGAGTTATTAATATCAAAGTGCAAAAATCCCATGTAACATGAAGTATTAATAGCAATTCATGTGCATGAATCATTTTTAAAATATACCCCCCGATAAGAGACCCTTTATGAACAGGGGATTTTGGAGGTGAAGCTTTTATCCTGCAGCATTGTGACTAAATATGTTGTACTTCTCACTTTGCTGGTTTGAGTTGGAAACAGGTCTATTTTGCCCAACAATTAACACATAATTAGCATTATATGTATGTTCATTTGTAGTGTACTGAGTATCATGAAAGTTGGACAGACAAACAGCTAATGTGCCAGTACTCCATACTGGTGAGTACTGGCCCAGTTCTAGCTGATTTTCATAGTTACAATCTGTTCATAAGGTTTGTGAGATATCCTGCTGACAGGCAAACAAACAAACTACCAAGGGCATAACAACAACAGCTTTCTTGGCAGAAGTCATTTCAAGAATAACGAGTAAAGCCTTGTTATCAGTGCATTGGAAACTAGGCTATGGATAGCCAATAACAGCATCAGCTAACAGAGCAGTTGTTTCCCCCGGAGCGGTATGAGCTGAGAAGACATGAGACGTACTTTCACTGTAATAATCATCGACTCAAGCTTGGTTATTAATATCATCTGCACGTTTATTCATCTGTCAGAAAACACACACACACACAGCCTCAAAATCAGTGTATCAGTCGTCCAGGCATCCAGTCAGTCGGTCAGTCAGTCAGTCAGTCAGTGGTATATTGGCAACATTGTTCAGAGGCACTGAAAGTGTGCTGAGGTTTTCACAGAGAGTACAGGAGTATATATACTGTCCTACTGGGGGGCACTGCTAGGAGGTTTTGGGGCCCCTGATAGTGGATGGAGCTGAGGGGTCCTGAATTCTGTCAGTGTAAAAGACTGACTCAGTCTGCAGACCAGGATACATGGGCTGTCATGCGAGGCAAGCATAACCTATTCTATATGTTGTGATTCAACATAAAACAAATCAATACAGCTGAAGTGGATGGCACATTCAGCAGTATATGCAGGACAGTTTTAAAGGAATAGTGTGGCATTTTGGGAAATACTCTATTCTCTTTCTGACCGAGAGCTAGATGAGGAGATACCACTCTGTGCAAAGTATGTGAGAAGTATGGAGGTGGAGCCAGGAGGTGATTAGCTTAGCTTAGCATAAAGACTGGAAGCAGGGGGAAACAGCTAGCCTAGCTCTCTCCAAAGTTAAAGAAATCTGCCTAGCAACATCTTTAAATCTAAACACATTGCAGCTTGTTTGTTTGTCCGAATATAAACAGAAATGTAAAAACTACCATTTGTGGTTTGCGATAAAAATGCTTAAATCCAGGTTGACTTTATTAGTTATTCCATAAGCTTTAGGCGGCATCTCAAAGCATTCTTTTCAACGGTTTTAGCCTCTTTTCAGAGAACTTTAAGAACCTGATGTCCATCTTGGCCTAATATTTGTGCATGAGGAGGTTGAGGAGGTTTATTCTTGACCTTGGAAGCAAATTTCTGTGACAAAAGAAAAACTCAAGGTTCACTTACTTAGCGTTTCTTGAAGCTTTTGGCTGAAAGCTTATCACAGCTAAGAATGAACCTCCACGGTCGTATGTGGTTTAATGGGGAGTTACGTGCCGTAACTATTTCTCCGCGAACAAAAACTGGGACCATTGACTTCCCAGACCGGGAGGTTACCAGGTAACCAGCAGAGATGATGTGCTAACGGATTAACTGAAATAGCTGCACTACATAACTCCTCCTAAAACCACAAAGAACATGAGTGAGACCACAAACAAACCAGATACGTGTTAATTAATAAGCTTTAGAGGTGTTGGTAGGCAATTTTAGACAGAGCCAGGATAGCTATTTCCCCCTGCTTCCAGCCTTTATGCTAATGCTAAGCTAATCACCTCGTAGCTGGCTCTAGCTCTGCACAACACCCAAGTGTGGTATCAATCTTTTCATCTAACTGTTGGCAAGAATGTGAAAAACCATATTTCCCAAAATCTGAAACTGTGACCTTTAACAAATGCTACTTTGCCAAGCCTGCTATAAAACAAATAACATGTAAGTGAAGGTTATTCTCAATCATCCAGGTGCTACAATGTCTGGAGAAAATCAAAATCACTGGACAACAGTTTTAATTGAAGACACTTCACTGTTCATCCTTCTTCAGTTCAAACTGTTGTGGGGACGTGATTATAACCTACACGTAAGGACTCTTACATGCCCTCATTTTAACAGTGGATAGTCCCACGCTACTGGTGAGCATGGTTAGTTAATAGGGGAGAACGGGGTTGGTCATCACACATTTAACTTTAATTTGAATCCCTCAAAAACTGTATCCTTAATAGATTTCCTTTCAATGTGTAATGGATGCCTAAAGTATCAGATAGGAATGGAGTGACCTTACTCTCTTAGCTTCTCCTTAACCATACCCATCGTTGGGTTGGTTGTCACACACTATGGGGGTTGGTTGTCCCTATGTTATTTTAATTGGGAAATATAAAAATGGATGCAATCTTAAAAATGAAAATAAGTTTAGTTTAGTTTTAGTTAGTGCATTTTTTATCCCCCAACTGGGATTTTTTTCTGGCGACTAAACTAACAATCTAAACTATAGCTCTTCCTTCATAACTTTTAATGGTAATAATTGTTTCATTATAAACCCACTGTGTAAAAGCCTAGAAGAGAAACACAGAAGAGCTGGATATTTACATTTTGACATGAAAAACACTGAAAGTCCTCTCACAATGTCATCCTATTCCTGAAATGAACCTGTAGGTGACCTTTGACCCCAATTCTGTACCACCAGTTTTAACAGCGCACTATAGGGAGCGAGATCTAATGAATGTGACAACCAACCCTGTTCTCCCCTACCACTATTCTCCACAGCAGTTGGGCTGAAGAAGCCTTTCAGATAAACAGAAAAGTGATGACTCAGTAATTTGGATTGAACTTTTCAGACCAACTTTCTAGCGCTTATTTGTCTCTGTAATTTCAAAGACTGTGTTTGCAATTTGTGGCAAACACACAATATCGTAGACATTAAAATAGTGGCCTTTAATAACTCTACAGGCTCACTGTGTTCATTTTAAAACAATCCAAGGTCTGTCATCTCTTTG
The DNA here is from genome assembly GCA_916701655.1 of Sebastiscus albofasciatus. Taxonomy (NCBI): domain Eukaryota; kingdom Metazoa; phylum Chordata; class Actinopteri; order Perciformes; family Sebastidae; genus Sebastiscus; species Sebastiscus albofasciatus. The sequence continues at coordinate 14,873 of CAKAOI010011664.1, forward strand.
ATTTGTACTGAATTTGTACCAACGCTAGATTATAGGTTACAGATTATAGTGTTTTCTTTCCTACTTAACCTCACAGTGTTGCCCATCTGTCCTGGTCTGATCAGTCCAACAGTGCAACACATGGATAAACACACAGAATTACAAATATGATAGTTTCACATCCATAACAGCTTCAACTTCTCACCTTGTAAACATTAGGATACAAATTACTGAGAGGCAAATAATGACAATGGTAGCAAAGTCTTCACTTGAACTAAACAACATGTGGTAGCATACTTCTCTTTATAAGTATCTTTTTATATTCAGTGCAAAGTCATGATTCTTTCCAAATGCCCTTTTGTAGATTCAGCACAGCATACAGACATTTCCAACCAACCAGTCATGTAAAACCTCAGAAAAAAACATTCTTGAAAAGCATCCTCACTGTCACATTTTCTCTCAATAGTAGAAACAGTTTTTACAGTATGACTTAACTCATGCACAAAATAAACCAGATATAATTTATACAGTGCAACACTTCTCTGTCATTTACACTGAAGTTCAACTTATATGTTATGGTGCTGAAACACATCAGCGTTCAGATAACAGCATTGGTTAATAACAGTGAAACCAATAATTATCAGTATAATATAGTTACCAGCTGTTACAGTCTCTAACACAGCTAGAACAAAACAAACAGAAACAGTACCCCGGGTATTTCAGCGTATTACCAGACCAAACGACAACTAAACAGCCTTTCTAGAAGCATTAATGCCATCTAATCAATTTCAGTGAACACAGAGCAAATAAAATGCAAATTGTCAAAATATTAAACCCGTTAACAGTTAACTGCCGTACGTAGATGCTTTTGTTTACCACAGTGGTTTCTTGATTTTGTTGGCTTTCGACTGCTTAAAACATTTGTGCAACCAATGACGATCCTTAAATGCAAAATGGTGTTTAACTGCAACAATATCCATCCAAAAATAGCCTTAAAAGGAGCAGTTTACCGGTGATTTGGCATGTTTTAGCCCATTAACTACAAATGGATGTCATTTCATGCTATTTAAATTCGTTTCAATTAGAGCCTCCTTGTTTCGAGATTTTTTTGAACAAAGTGAAAATACCATTAGAGTCGTTTCCTTTGAAACTCTTTGGATGAAATGTTAATTGACATAAAATCTTGTAATTTTATTCTTGAGTAAGTCCTCTTGTGGCCTCCGTCAGTGTCCCGACTCATATAGTGGAGGGCCAGTGATTTTCTTTGCTGTGGTAATTTTAATATCGTCAGAAAAAGCAGAAGAAAATGCCTTCATAGATTAGAGCAGTGGTTCCCAACCTGGGGTCACAAGATGATTTAAGGGATAAAAAAAGAAAAATCTCTGCCACGCAAAATCATGTTGCTTTTTACAACCTTTCGCAAAGTTTTTTTTAAAATCCTGTAATACTGGACACTGGCGGATGCATGGCTGAATTAACCTGATAACGGACCCCAGGGCAGACATTTGCTGTTGTTGGGCCCCCACTTCCCTGACTCTGTACAGTAAATCGTGTATGTATCCTGTCACCTCCAAGTTCCCATTAAGCACAGTGCAATCAGCAGACAATACATGGTAGCTTCAGTATTGAAACCAACCACTGATATGCTGGAATGATACCACCTGGCGAGCGCCCTGGTTTCCTCATGATTACAGTTGCACGCCACCTAACCGCAACATGATTAGGATAGGGCCAGGGACCTTTGTTACACATCACAGGGCTGGGCGATATGGCCAAAATATTCTATCACGATAAAGGTAAAAGGTAAGATTTACATATCTTATGTGTTCAAAATGTACCTTAAAGGGAGATTTGTCAAGTATTTAATACTCTTATCAACATGAGTGGGCAAATGTGCTTGCTTTATGCAAATGTATGTATATATTCATTATTGGAAATCAATTAACAACACAAAACAATGACAAATATTGTCCAGAAACCCTCACAGGTACTGAATTTAGCATAAAAAATATGCTCAAATGATAACATGGCAAACTGCAGCCCAACAGGCAACAACAGCTGTCAGTGTGTCAGTGTGCTGACTTGACTATGACTTGCCCCAAACTGCATGTGATTATCATAAAGTGGGCATGTCTATAAAGGGGAGACTCGTGGGTACCCATAGAACCCATTTTCATTCACATATCTTGAGGTCAGAGGTCAAGGGACCCCTTTGAAAATGGCCATGACAGTTTTTCCTGGACAAAATTTAGCACAAGTTTGGAGCGTTATTTAGCCTCCTTCTAACTAGTATGACATGGTTGGTACCAATGGATTCCTTTGGTTTTCTAGTTTCATGATACCAATGTCTTCACTCTAGCTTTAAAACTAAGCCGTACTCGTTTGTGTTAATGCGTTAAAGAAATTAGTGGCGTTAAAACAAATTTGCGTTAATGCGTTATTATCACGTTAACTTTGACAGCCCTAATAATTTCATATCTTGATAACGATATACATGTATATCATGATATAACATGTTTTCTGGTAATTCAGTAAATAAATAGTCTATATTAAATAACCACACGGTAAGCCTATTTTTGTATACTCCTGTGTGAATTAAATACTAGACAAATGGAAACTGAGTATTTTCTCATTTTAAGAACTTGAGTGCATAATGAACATAACAGTTTTAAGTGAAATTAGAAATAGATATAGGCCTTACCGATATTGTGATAGAAACGATATAGAAAAATAGACATTTTTATATATTGTTTTGATGATATATATCGTCATATTGCCCAGCCTTACATCTTACCCCTCTCCCTCCCCTCGTTTCCTGGAAAAAAAGGTTTTCAATGTCTCAGCTAGGTAATTTGATTAAGCGAAAGTTTCTATAGGAATATGCAGCATGTGAACACAGTAGAAACTAAAAAGTAGGTCTTAAAAGGTCTTAAAACTAGGTTTTGACACAAAACTCTACAAGACAATACAGGTCAGGATTAACTAATAATGCAAAACTTGCCTTAGTTGCTGTGCAAACTCCTCAACATCTTTTCAATTTATCAAATTACAAAATCCAATCAGCATGCAGTGAAACTGGGGCATTGGGGGCCTCGGGGGGTTTGGGGCCCCCGGGTAGTTGACCGTCTTGTTCAAAGAAACAATCTGACAAGGAAAAATCAAGCTTTGGTTGTCCACACTAAGGCCATAACCTGTGATGAGGGGTCTCAAGTAGATATTTTAAGAGGTCCCACTGAGCATCCAAATACATGACTGAATAGAAACAAAGAAGGTTTCCAGGCTACTGTCTTATCTTAAAGACTCTTTAGGCGATGCCTTTTAGTAATTAGCTTCCTACGATCTCCTCATTTCCTCCATTCCTTTGCAGTTCATTATTTCATGCCTTTGCTGAAGGTGTTCAGTAGCTGCAGTGGAGTGTGAGCCTGTCAACATAATAAAAGGTTATGCTACCCATTCTTTCATGTAAGACAAAGCGTGTTATTTCTAGGAGGAGAAGGAGGAGGAGGAGTGCTATTAACAGACTGCAATTCAGTCTGATGTGAAGAACTCCTCGACTAGCCCACAGCTTTCATTACAGCGCTGCTTTCATCAGCTCATCGTTGTTCCTTTTTTTATTAAACCATAAAGCACAGCGGGCTAATAAAACAGCCCAGCATTTTGTTTTCTATGTTCTGTTTGTCTCTCCCTCTCTCACATGTTTAAATCCCTAAACACCACAGTACTTTGTCCTCACAGTGCTTTTCTCCTGAGTGTCCTCATGTGTGTGATCAGGTGTGTGTCTGTGCTCGAGAGACGAATGAATGAAAGATGTGAACAGCTGCCACTCATTTCACTTTATGATTACGTGACCCAATCAGGCCTTTGACTGATTGAATTATGTGGGAGTGTGTGTGTGCGTGCACTGCTGTTCTGCAGGAAAAGTTGGAAAAGCAAATATAAAGTGAAACAGGAAGGTTTTTTTTCCCTCCTCTGAACTGTCCGTATTTACTGTATAAGTGGAAAATCCTTTTAACTGCTACATAAAATGATATTTGAGGCATAAATAAAATCATTTTTTTTTCTATTTAAAGGATTAAAGAAAGTCTGTAAATAGGTATTTAAAGAACAAGAGATGTTTTTTGTCCCTGTCATTGTCCCTGTTCAGCTCAGCACCACTGAACTGGAACGGATAATCAAATAAACAGAAACAGAAATCTAATTTGATTCTGATTACATAACTGATCTTTTCAGGATGGGCTTAACAGCTGGACCTGGGTCATACGGGGTAAAAAAAACAAAACAACCAACAACAAAAAATTAAATCTGTCTAGAAATCCAGACAAAATCCACGTCACTCCTCGGCAGCCGTTTAACCCTGCAGTAAAACCTGGTTATGTCCCCTCTGGGAATCAGTAGCAATTGGGAGAATTAAATGATATGTCTTACAACCAGAAACATCCGTGAGCTCTGCACACATTCATTTGCAATTTGCAAACTAATTAGAAGTTTGGAGTTGAAAGCTTTCGGTTGCACGCATCCCTTTGAGTTTCCAACGTGTTTGCACATTTCTCCCCATCACAGGGCCAGTTTGGCTGTGTTATACCTGGTCCCTGTCTCCAAAGAAGCTTCAGAGACAGCCTCCTCTCTCCTGGCATGTGGTCCTCCAGCACAGTCAAAATGATGAGACTAGCAGCTTTTAACTAGACGGACGGTACCAAAATTACTCTGCCAGTGAACAAGGGCAAGATGGCCTACGGTAAAATTCACACGCAAACAAAATGGGCAAACATTCAGTCAGTGCACAATTTGTACAAGATTCCTGATAATTATTAAATAGATTAGGAGTATTTACAATATATGCTAGGCTAACATTAACCAAAGAATCATTAGTATTAATGTATATTATCCTATATTTACACCTATAATGTGATTTGAGAATATTTACATAATATCTATGTGGATTTATCACAAGAAAAGAGATGACACAGAATATAGAAAACTCAATACTGCAGATTGGTTTCCACTATATGTTCAAAATGGCTAGCCAAAGTTGACTCTTTAGCCTAATTCTCACTAAAGGCACAAACAAGGCTAGCCAGGGTGTAGCCCTCAGCCTGATACACACCGAAGGACCGCTAAGAGGTCGGCTAAGGCTAACAGATTCATGTAAAACTGTTTCTACCAGGTGATGTTGTTCATTGTGCTTTGTTGGTTTTAAATTAGCGAATAGTGCTTTGGATTTTTTTTACCTGTGTTGGGTTATAAAGATGTTGAATTTGTGGCTCACTAAGTGACCCTGAAGTCCCTGCTGTAGGGCTGATTCACACTCTTTGAAACGAGTCTCAAACTCCGTCCTCATTGATGATTGCTTTTCCCAAGGATGAGACTTCTTCTGACCTCAAGTGTTTACCTCTATGCTTCCTTTTACTTCTACCAACCAGTTCACTCTCTATTTTCCACATTTTGCATTCTTTCTTAAAACTTGAACTCTTTGCATGTCCTAGTCTTTCCTTCTCCTGTCGTGTTGACTCTCTGTGCATCACTAGTCCTCTCCCTGTAGCCTGTACAAGCTCAAGATTTACCTGCAATTCATTTGCATTTACCTGTATCCTGAGTCAGAATGCAACCCACTCAAAGCATTAGAGGACGGTTGACCAGAGACGGTGACACAAAAGGTGCTGGGTCAAAAATGTGATCTGATTCAGTGCCTAATTCCTGTTCTCTGCTATGTTGCAGCCTGCTTCAATATACAGGCTGAATTTCAAGAGTAATACCCAGATCAAATAAATCCATCAAATCCAATTATAGCTTCGTATGGTAGAGCATTATGTCAAATATGAGGATTTAAGTGTTTAAGCAAATGAATTGCAACAAGATCTTGAGGCCATTTGGGCTAATCCCTTCACTAAATATGCCCCTCAAACACAGGGTGGTATTTGCTTTCCTGCACTTTGGTCTTTGTCTCTCCACCTATTCTGTCCCTCTCTAATCTCTTCCCCTCCCTCCCTCCCCTCTCGTGTCTCTTAGCTGTAGCCGAGGTTCTCCATCTCGTGGCGGTATCTCAGCTCCGACACTTTTGCTTTGTGCTGCTTGCTCTCCAGGTGCTGCCTGAAGTCCGTCTCCTGCTCGGCTCCACAGTTGCACATGGAGCAGTAGAACTGTCCACTGGGAGTCACGCACATGGCCAAGTCTCTGGGGATGCGCTGCCTCGGTCTGGGGTTGTAGTACGGCCCTGGATGGAGGAAGACAGGAGAGACGACAGACAGGAGAGAAGAGGTTAGTTGTAGATACACATTAAGTGGCTGATTCATGCCAGATGTATCTGTCATGACAGCTGGAAGGATGCTTCAATGTTGGACTAATGGTTGGCAAAGATTATTTCAATTATCTTTTTTTTTTATTTAAAGGGGACCTATTATGCTTTTGTGCTTTTCCCCTTTCCTTTAGTGTGTTATATCATTTTTTATGCATTTAAAATGTCTGTTAAGTTACTAAACCCAATGTCCACGGTCCACGCCAAAGAGAGTTACTCTCCCCCACAGAAACACTGCTCCTGAACGGCCTGAAACGCCTCGCTTGAAGTCCCGCCTTTTCTTCCGTAACGTGGTGATGTCACCAAGTAACACATTTGTGTAATACCTGCCTAGCTGCTAGTTTGGTACGCCCACAAACAAAGCTAGTTAGAGCGGAGCTGAAGCGGAGTCCGAAGAGTTTTGTCCGGTTGACCAATCACAGCGGTGGGCCAGCTGACCAATCAGAGCAGCGTTTCAGCTGCAGCACAGCCGGTATAAGAAATATAAAGACTTTTTTGAACATTAAAGGATGTAAACATGTTCTAATAGAAAACCAAAATACAAGTTTGTAACTGAAAATATGCATAATAGGTCCTCTTTAATCCATTAATGGTTTAGTGAATAAAATGTCAGAACATTGTGAAATACATATATGACTTGCAAAGAGCCTAAGGTCTTAAAATTGCTGGTTTTGTCTGGTTAGCAGTCCTAAACCCAAAGATATTCAGTTTACAATCATACAAAACAGAGAAAAGCCTTTTGCCAAGACTGAAAAAATCAACAACTGATTGCCATGACATTCAGAACAGATATCCATGGTGCCCATGACTGTTCCCTTGACTTTTCCTCTCGCACCGCAGCGAACATGCTTAACATTATACCTGCTTCAAACCAGCGTGTTAATATTGTGAGCATGCTGATGCATTGTAGCTCAAACCACCACTGTGCCTACGTACAGCCTCACAGAGCCGCTAGCTGTAGACTCTTTGTCATGTTGCTTGATAAAAGACTTACACAGTCGATTGATTATTAACATTGACATTTTAGCAAACATTTGACGTTTTCCACATCAAATCTTAGACTGGGGACCCACGCATATCCACAACTGATTGTGAATGTAGACCAGCATCACACACTTAACTATAACCTGATATATCACTGATGTGTGTGATAAAGAGACACAAGTCATCTGGGATTACAACTAGGTGGATCATTGGAGAAAGGGGATTGCTTGTTTGTGCGTGTGTTTGTTACACAGCAGAAAAACGAGAAGGCGATAGGGGGGAGATAAAAAGACAGCGAGAAGGCCATTGCAGGAACGAGTGCAGCTATTTTGGGATTTGTCCATCAAGAAAACTGATTAAATCAGCAGAACGTTGTGGTGTGTGTGTGTGTGTGTGTGTGAGAAAGAGAGTGGATGAGAGAGAGAGTGAGAGTGAGAGAGGAATGGAATTGGCCCTACTTTATGATTTATCCTGCTTTATCTTGAGCTGAGGTGCTACTGTTTTTGTCTGCGGTGAGATAGAGACACAGCGAACGGCGGCAAGAAAGAGAAGGTTGTTTGACGTCAGCAGAAAGTCTGACGTTATCTACTCTGTATCTGTTTTCACACACACACCCACTCACCCACACAGAGGTGAAAGCAGACACTCATGGTAAAGTTAAAGTAAAGAAGCTTTCAGCCGAAAGTTTGTTTTTCAATGCAGAATTTCCGAGAACTACTTTTTGTCCTTCTCTCCCCCAGTTTATGGCAGCATTCATGACAACAAAATCGCCTTCCCAGTCTAAATAAAAAATAAATTCTGAGCAGCTACAGGCCAAATACTGTAGTTGTGCAGATGCTCACCATGCTGCCCAGTTTTAGTGAGGACTGTTGGATTCTGTAGATGCCAGTGCAAAGGGATTACTGGGTGTGGCAACAGGAGCTAAACTCTCTTCGAAGATAATCCAAAAGATACGATCAGAACAAAGGAATAGTTGACTGCTGATTGTTTCTATAATCCATTATGTTATGATCGCTCAAAGTGGTGTGTCCAGCTGCTAACGGTAGCTTATCTCATATGGGATTGTTTGCTGTTTCACCAGTAAATGTAGCCACTGTTGAGTTAATGTGTTGCACTGACACAAATCATATTGTAGTTTATTTGTTAACAGTTTAACATTAACAGTTAAAAATGAAGCAGAAATGTGCATCAAGGTCTATGTCAGTGAGTGTTACTGTTTTTAAGCCTCCTATTTATTCATCATTAATATTTTTACCTGGCATGGAGGCAGGTAGCTGTGGGCTGCGACGGTTTTTCACCAGTCTGTACTCACTGCCATCTTTCCTGTTTCTTCTTGGAGCTGCCTCATTGCTGCCCTCCCTGAAACAGGCAGAGCCAGAGTCAACATCACTTCAACTTGGTTCAAAAAGTGAGTAAGACACATGTTCTGTTTCCACAAGTTTAGCTTGGCTGGTTTGAATCAGCTATGTGTAAGTTTATCCTTCAGGTTTACATTACTGAACAGGACTGCAATCAAAATCTGACTTTATTATTCAAATACAGATATTTTAATTCAGTTGTGGCTTCCAGGAGATTTGCACCAAGCCAATACAAAATAAAATAAGGACGAGACCTTCGCATAATGCAAAAACTTTCTATACTTGAACCTACATGTTATTGGAGTTCTGTTGGGCCTCAGCGAGCCGTAGTTTCTTGGCGTGGTTCTTGCCCTGATAGTGGGCCTGTGCAACTGCCAGAGAACTGAAGGAGGCGTCACACAGCTTACAATAGTCATTCTCTGTGGCCAAGATGACCCGAGTTGCCCCCTTATACTGCGCCTGCAGACATAGGACAAAGCAGTGCAGTGTATGTGGTGGAAGGAGAGTAAACAGTGAGAAAGAAAAGAAATACATTTCTGGAACTGATGGGAGGAAGAGAAGAATTTCTTGCACAACTTCTTGAGATTTTCAACTGTAAAATATACACCGATGAAAGTTGTTAAATCATGAAAGAAATCGCATGTGGTCGTATTATTAGTTAATGAAGATAAGATGTGAAAACATCAGACACTTGCAGGTTATGTTGCCTGTTTTTTTTTAAGGCTTATTAGGTAATTTTCAGTCATGCAAAATGCACACTTGCAGGTATATATAATACAAAACTTCCTGTTTTCTACATTATATAATTTTGGCAGATTTCTTATTTGTTCATATTGATGCTTTTATCCAAAGAAAGTGAATAACAATAACAAGGAACACAAGCATAGTAGTAGTAGTAGTGCTTCAACAACATGGTAAATCCTTAAACCTGCTATAACTGATTTTTTGGCCACTAGGGGGCAGCGGAAACAAGTTGTAAACAAAACATTGACATATCACATTTTAAGCTGATATGGCAAACTTGTTAGCAAACAGTTGCTTATTTCCACATACAGTTACGGAGCATCATTATCATTCATTTGGAGTGGTGTTTCTGGCTGCCTGATGAATGTAAGTCTAATATTAACTCCTTATTTTAGCTCCGTTTGTGGTCTGCACCAACTCCTGAGGGAAATATCTGGCTCTTTAGCTGCTAAATGTTCACCAGCTAGTCTCTAACTTTGTCTGCCTGTTTTTTTAATGATGAGCACAGCTGCCTGCTACGGTTGTAAACTACACTATGAGAGCGGTGAGAATAAATCAAAATTATGAAGCTGCGGGCCAGACAGCTAAACAATGAGCTGAAAGTTCTGTAAAGCCGAGGGCAGCTGCAGATTCAGATGGTAAATCTCTGTAGGTTCATCACTACGAGTGACCCTTTCCACATTGTTTTCACATTTCATAGATACAAATATTGCAGCCACGTTAAAGTCTGAGAAAATGTAGCATAAAACGTTAAATATAAGTATTTAATTGCAGCTAGAATGTGTAGAGAGACAGTAAATTGTTCAGCGGTGAGCGGATGTGAGTGGAACAAACAGAGTGACTCTGCAGTTCCTTACCGCCTCCTCAGAGGTAAATTACCTCTATCAGCAGACTGGCCATTTCAGCAGCAGTACACCCACCACCTCAACTAAAACTGTAACATTTAGATAGGTTGGAGCTTAGTTTGCATCTGACCTGCCTGCCTGCGTCACTGTCGTTTGATCCTGAGCTGAGGGACGTCTGGCCGGCCGCCTCGAGGACTTCTGGGATCCTGATGGCTGGAGGCTGTTGACTGCCAGCGTAAAAATTTCTTAACTTTTTACTGTGGTTCTTCCCCTAGACAGACAGATGAGGAGAGTTTTGTGTTTATGTCTGTATCTTAATATTTTGCATGTTTTGTACATGGGTATTTCAACTGACCTGGTAGTGAGCCTGTGCCTGCTGAGCAGAGTTGAGGGTGACGTTGCAGAGTTTACAGTACAGTGGTTTACACAGTTCCCCCAACCCCAGGGAGTCTTCCTGCTCCTCCATCCCCAGCATAGAGCCCTCATCCTGGGGCTGCTCGCTGGCTGGGGCTGCCTGACCCAGGAGAGGACCAGGGATGAGGCAGGACATCGGGGCCGGGATGAGGGCCGGTCCCGGGGGCATTGGGAGCATGTGTGAAGGGTCTGGGCCCGGAGCAGGAGGGGAGGACATGGGGCTGGGAGGGAGGGCGAATCGGCCGGCTCCGGGGGCCACCACAGGTGGGGGCACCAGTGCTTGTGCAGGGTTCATAGGTGGAGGCCCCAACGGTTGTAAGAGGTCCATGGTTGGAGGCACTATTGCTTGTGTGTGATCTACAGGTGGGGGACCCATGGTGTGTGCCATTGGTGGAGGCCCCAGTGGCTGAGCTGGGGCCATTGGAGGGGGGCCTAAGCTGTGTGGTGGGGTAATGGGGTGGTGTCTTAAAGTGTGAGCAGCAGTCATGGGAGGGGGTCCTAGAGTCTGGGTAGGAACCATAGTTGGGGGTCCAATTGCCTGAGCAGGGGCAAGGGGTGGTGGGCCGAGAGGCTGCGTAGGCGCCATTGGTGGAGGTCCCAGCTGGTGCAGAGAGTCCATGTGGTGGAAAGGCTGCTGGGGGTGGCTGAAGAGACTCAGAGGAGGCTTCATCATGGTCTCTGGGCCTGTGGACGACAGACGCACATACACATTACTTCTAGACAGGGGCAGATATTACAAATCAAAGAAATGTCTTACAAGGAAATTCAGTAACCTTTGAAATATCATAACAAATATTAGATGGATTGTCATGAGATTTTGTATTTATGGTCTACAGAGGATTAATCCTAATGACTAATCTAGTGCCACCAGCATGTCAGCATGTTTTCACTTATCCAGTGAAGTATCTCAATAGATGGATTGCCACAGAATTTGGCACAGACATTTATATTTCCCAGATAATGCACTGTATTTGAATGTCTCTGGTGATCCCCTGGCTTTTGCTCTGGCACCACCATGAGGTTGACATTTGTGCTTTTGTGTGAAATACATAAACAATTATTGGATGGATTGCGATGAAATTTGGTTCAGATACTCATGTTCCCCTCATGATTTGTAATAACTTTGATTTTGCACTGACTTTTCATCTAGCAATGTGTGCGATACTTTCGTTTATGACCAAATACCTGCAAAACTAAAGACATTGTCATCAGCTTCATCTGTTCTTCTGGCTAAACTGAGATGGTAAACATTGTACCTGCTGAACATCAGCATCTTATCATTGTCATTGTGAGCATGTTAGCATGCTAGTATTTAGCTCAAGGCACCGCTGTGTAGTGTTGTCTAAAATATTGAATTATCAATACATATCGATACTGAATATTTTAAACGGTTTCATTAATTTTCCACAGTATCGATACACGGGTACCAGCTGCTCTTTCTTCTCTCTCGTCTCTCCGACAGCGAGTTGACACACACCCCGCTATTTATCTTTTAATAAAAATCTAAAATTTGATGCCCCAAATGTTGTGTCATTTCCTGAAAATGGTATCGAATGTCAATAGTTTTCGATTTGAAGTTAGAAATTTCAGTATCGTGACAACCCTACTGCTACTACTTCTTCAGTACATCCTCACAGAGCTGTTAGCATGGCTGTAGACTCTTAGTCTTGTTATTCTGCATCTTGATCTGTGTCTGTACCAAAATACACACTTGGAAATATTTGGGATTTGTACAAGGATGAATTCTGCCAATGTTCAATACGTCATAATTTTCTTTTTCTTTTTTTGGGCTCATCCAAATTTGTTACATACCAAATCTGGTATGATCTCTTTCTCTCCTGGCAGATTTGCAACCTCCCCCAGAAGCTTTTGCTCAACTTTTACAGATGCACCACAGAGAACATCCTGACCAACTGCATGACAGCCTGGTACAGCAGCTGCACCAAAGCTGCCACAAAAGCCCTGCAGCGGGTTGTGAAAACAGCACAGGTCATTGTTGGCACTGAGCTGCCGTCACTTGACCACCTTCACAACACTCGCTGTATCAGAAGGGCCAAAAACATCATCAAGGATAGCACTTATCCTGGACACAACCTGTTTAAGCTCCTCCCATCAGGCAGGCGCTTCAGATCAATCCGCACACGCACAAACAGACTTAAAAACAGCTTTTTTCCAACTGCCATAAACCTACTGAACTCTTACATCTCCTCTGTCTGAGTTGAACACGTGCAATGTAAATCTACTGTTACGGACACGTGCAATAACATATGCTGATCACTCTGTGCAAAAATTATCTGAGGCTGTGCAATAACTATATAATTATCTGACGGACACTTTGTGCAATAATCTGGCAAAACTCATCTCACCAATATACATAATATATTTTTATATTGTATTATCTTTTATATTTTTTTACATTTATATTGTACTATCTCTTTTAATTATTGTGTTACCTTTTCATTAGCGCCTATGGGACTGTCACAATCTAATTTCGTTGTACTACACAATGACAATAAAGGGCTTGAATCTTGAATCTTGAATTTGTCTTGAAGCAAGGAATCCAGAAAAGTGAATTTTGAGTCAATGGCGCACAGCCAAGTTGTATAAAAAGAAGGTGATTTGTAAATGGCACCAGACACTGGGCCCACATTGCTTATCTTTACACCAAATTTTATTGAAATCTGTAAATATGTTTTTAAGATATCCTACTGGCTGACAGACTAAAACAAACATAAAGAAAACATCCCTTCCTTGGCAAAGATAAATATGTGGTTTGCACTGGATCAGACTGTATGTGGATATTGTCTATTGACAGATCATCATTGAGACATTGAGAAGGATCTTGGTGAAGATCCAATGTACATGAATACATTGGATCGTGATACTAAGAGAAGAAGCATTTTTTTTTTTCTCGGAGCCCTGAGGCAGGAGAGATGTAAAGAGATGGGCGAATGGAAACACATTCTCGGACAGAGGAGCTTCACACTCCAGTGGTCATCAGAAAGATTAGGCTGAGCCTGCAGCGCCTGCAGTCATGCATACAGGACGTTACATGCCTGTGCACACACACAAACAAAGACAGTGGCAATAAAAATCCTCAAGCTTCTCTGATCGGAAGAGATCACAGCCTGAAGTGTGACTGCTCGAATAGGCCGATTTGTGTGTGTGTGTGTGTGTGTGTGTATGTGTGTGCGTGTGTGCGTGTGTGCATGCACAGTAGGCATGAGTGTGTATCTATAAGGAAAACAAGAAAGAAAGAGCGTTGTATTAGGTAAGGTAATGTACAATTTGTGCGTTCATTTGTGCCGCTCTAATGCTCCATATTGTGTGTGTGTGTTTGTGTGTGTGTGTGTGTGTGTGTGTGTGTGTGTGTGTGTGTGTGTGTGTGTGTAGCCGCATATATTGTCAGGTCAGTAATAGGTCAACAGCTGTGTCAAAACTCACTGTGCTGGAAGCTTTTATCTGGAATCCAATTGGACGCCCAATGGCAGTGATTCATGGACTCAAAATAACATCCTGAGGTGTTTGTGTTTCCGACTGCTGTCCGCCGTCAGTGTGTCTGTCCAGTCAGTTGGCTGCCTGTCTGTCACCTGGCCTGGCTGACCTCAGCAGAAAGGTATGCTGGACAAAGCAAGCACTGATCTTACTACAGTATAGTCCTGTCAACTGCAAGATGAGACTGTGAGAGATTCAGCAGGGCTGGATGAGTTGCCCACTACACATTAATAAAGTAATATTATGCAGCAGTTGCACGTAAATAAATAAATATCAGTTTCACTACTCATTGGCATTGTGAGTGTTGTTTCAACATATTCTCCTTATGAAAGCTTTTTACATTTGCTGTTTTTGGGAGCTCCTTTTTAGGAGACTCTCTGGCATCTGTAGGGAACGGCAACAGCAATTTATTTGTAACAAAAATCAGAAGAAGTGGGTTTGAATTGGCCATTGTGAGTGGACAGCCAAAGAAAAGTAGGTCTAACAGAAACTCAAGCTTCGTTAACAGAAAAAGTAAAAGAGGACCTATTATGCTTTTGTGCTTTTTCCCTTTCCTTTACTGTGTTATATCATTTTTTTTGTGCATGTAAAAGTCTGCAAACTTACCAAGCCCAAAGTCGACGTCAAAGGGAGTTACTCTCCCCCACAGAAACACTGCTCCTGAACTGCCTGAAACACCTTGCTTGAAGTCCCGCCTTTTCTTCCGTAACGTGGTGATGTCACCAAGTAACACATTTGCATAATACCTGCCTAGCAGCTAGTTTGGCATGCCCTCAAAAAAAGCTAGTTAGAGTGGAGCTGGAACAGAGTCCGAAGAGTTTGTTTCGGTTGACCAATCACAACAGATTGGGCCAGCTGACCAATCAGAGCAGTCTGGGCTTTTCAAAGCAGGGTTCAAACAGAGTGTTTTCGCATTTTTTTAACATTAAAGCACGTAAACATGTTCTAGTAGAAACCCAAAATACAAGAATGCACCTGCAAATGAGCATAATAGGTCCTCTTTAAAGAAAAAAGAAGTTTCAGACATACTTAAAGCACATTGTAGAGACTTCAATGACAGCTTTAGTACCAAAGATGGAGACAAAACTAGAAACTAGGAATTACATGGCTTAAATGTTACAATAAACATACAACATTTAGAAAATAAATGGATATACTATAGCCATTAAAATGTTGAAAGAGTGCCCAAAAGGTATTACAGTAGGACACGTTTTGAGCAGTATGTGCTTCGAGTATTCATATATATTCATAATATTCATTGAGTGAGACCGACATGTTGTTGAATTAGACACCTCCTCAATGCTCAACAATCACTATAGATGCCACCAGGAACCAGATGCACCAATCAAGTTCCACATACTAAACATCATCAATCTAATCAGCAGCAGCCTCATGAGAACCCTTCAACCCTGATTGAGACCGCCTGCACAGCAGTCAGGAAACCTCACTGCAGCAGCAATTATAAGCACAAAGAGCGGCTGACCCTTTTTGCTTGGTATCATCTGTTAAGCAGCTCAGAGTACTCATTGTGCCACCACAATATAGATGACTAACATGATTTTACTGTATATCAGTTACGTTGTAAGCTTGAAGATGTTGCTTTTAACTGTTTTCCCAACACTGTCCTCCCCACTTCCTCAACTCGTGATGCTATACCTCGTGTAAAATTACTTTGATTTCATGTAGCCATTACTGTGCCTGAAAACAGAACAGGGCTGTTACCTTTCCATGGTTTTAATGTGAGCTAGATAGGCCAAGGTCAGTTTTGTCCCTCCCAGACCCAGGCCCACAAAGTGCAGTCTACAGAGCTGCAGCACACAAGTGCACAGCAGTGGAGCTTGCTGCAATGTTTAAGAAAAAAAGAAAAAAGCTGTT
This sequence comes from Sebastiscus albofasciatus, assembly GCA_916701655.1. Classification (NCBI taxonomy): domain Eukaryota; kingdom Metazoa; phylum Chordata; class Actinopteri; order Perciformes; family Sebastidae; genus Sebastiscus; species Sebastiscus albofasciatus. The sequence continues at coordinate 30,859 of CAKAOI010011664.1, forward strand.
TCGCATTTGAGTTTTTGGAGAGGACTCAATCAACTTTGCAAGTCAAAGTCAGACTTATGTAAGTCTCTGAAGCAGAAGGCAGCAAGTCATCGTGGAGCGCCATTGTTCTCAAAGTCTCAAAAGAATCAGCCGGAGTTGCAAAAAAAAAAGTAAACTACTTCATAAGTTATTTATTAGTTCATCACTTGTCAGATTTTTTAAGTTTGACTAAAGACTTCTTGGTTTTAGAACCACGCCTCCTGTCCTGGAGTCTGATAATATCATGGCCTCCACTGAGAATCTCTAAATAGGCCAAGTCTTAATTTTCTCTAGAGTTTCTGTCGTCGTACTGTCTTGTGTCACATCAATTATGGAGCGATGAGAATCACATGCCTCCTGCACTTATTCCATCTGCTTCACTGGGCACCGCAGAAAGCAGCAAAGACCACATACGTCTTTACTGTACTTTGCAATTTACTTACTGTACCCATTACAGTAAAGCCTCACTTCCACTTTTATATTTCAGTAGCACAAAAGGTTTGAATGTCTTTCATAATAATTAACATAAAGTGAGTGTTATACCCATTTAAAGACTTTGAACATCAGTCACCTGACCTATGCAATAGGCTGCTATTACTATATTGATTATCCATTCCTCGTTATAGAAAATAACTAGCACTAGACATCTATAGCTAAGCCCATCAGGAGTTACCAGAGGCCAAAATTGTTCATTTTGGCTGACAAAAAGTTTGAAAATCCAGTGGTATTGAATTAATAATGATATAAAACAGAGAAAAGTAAGTAAATCCTCAGATTTGATTAATTAAATCCAGTAAATATTTGGTATTTTTGATCTTATGATGACATAAAATGATTGATGATTTACCTAAATCATCACCAAAAATGTCCACAATACTGTTTTCAGCCCTATATATACATCAATTGCAAGAACTTCCACTAACTCCAATCTGAGACTATGCAATGAAGATGGCAGTTCAATGGCAGGACTATTACCAGGTGGATTGAGCAGTCTCATGCTGTAAATCTGGATCATTTATGCAGCTATACGTGATGACACATGCTGTCCTCAAAAGTCCCTAAAAAACCAACCAGGAACGCCTGCTGTGCAGGTGCAGTAAAGAAACACTTGCTGTGTAATTGCCACATGTCACCAGCATCATCATCTGTGCAGCCCAAGCAATGCAGTAAAGGTATAGCAGCAGTTTCTATATTTCTTCACTTGCTCTGACACAACCACCACTTGATTGACTGCCATGCCCATGAGAGATGAAAGTGAACATTGCAATGAGGCTATTCACTATTTTGAAATTAGACATCAAACCTGGAGTCACCCTGGAGCTCTCCTACAGTACAAGAGACCATTAGAGTCAGATTTTTGCATCGCAGCATCCATCCATGCTCTGATGGCTGGTGCATCCCTCTATACATGACATTATGATGATGTTAACAGCAGCACCAACCGGATTCAACATCCACCTTTCCTCATCTGCAAATGCCTCTGGTTAGATTTTCTCCATCCTGGTGCATATATAAGACTGCTGCTGACAGTCAGAGATGGGGAGATCCTGTATAAGCCTCTCCTTACCTGGCAATCGTGCAAGATAATGGCTGCTGTCACCATAGCTGACAGGCGGTGAGGTGTAATTTCTGCAGTAATCTGCACTCTGGTAGTAGGCTGCATCCCCATTCTTCAGCTGCAGCGCCATCATCGCAGTCACATCCCTTTGCCAACTTCTCCTCTCCTAAAAAAACCCAGGCGTCCAGGCAGGCAGGCAGGCAGGATGACAGTCCCTACCACCCAGCTCAGACAACCGAGGCTTTCGCCAGGAGGGGTGTCACAAAGAGGAGAGAGAAACACAGAGAGCGTCAGCCAGCAACAAGACATGTTAAATGCACAATATGTAATTTTATGTTTGTGCTTTTGCATCAAATGTCGACAAAGATGTTGTCAGATTTTTTTAAAGACATATAGAGCCTGCCGAGGATGCTCCAGCACCCCTCTCTCTCTCTTCTTGGTACAGTCCATTTCCGATGCCACCGCTGCTGATTTGCATGGGTGGCAATCATGACACATTGTATAAATATGTTACACCTCACTGTGGTGCATCCCTGATCACCCGTGGAGGTGTCTATTTATGAGTCTCAGGTCTGCAGGGAAAACATGCCGGGATGCTGCTGTGATGAAGATGTTATTAATACATGCATGGGCAAATAAAATAAGATGCTACAATAGTCCAAAAGGAACTTAACCTGTGGAAATAGGATAAAGTATTGAAAACTACATTTGCAATAAGTAACAAGTATTCATCTTATTATTATTATAGGCTAATAAGAAGAATAGCAATAATAACAACAACAATAATATCAGTGTTGCTGTTATTGTTATTCGTATTATTGTTAGCAGTAGTACTACTATTATATATGATAATATTAAACTACATTTGCAATAAGTAACAAGTATTCATCATATTATTATACTGTATTATAATAAGAATAACAACAACAATAATATCAGTGTTGCTGTTATTGTTATTCTTATTATTGTTATCAGTAGTACTACTATTATATATGATAATATTAAAGTACATTTGCAATAAGTAACAAGTATTCATCATACTATTATATAATAAGATGAATACCAATAACAAAAACAATAATATTAGTGTTGCTATTATTCTTATTCTTATTATTGTTAGCAGTACTACTATCATATTTGATAATATTAAACTACATTTACTATAAGTAAGAAGCATTCACCTTATTATTATATAATAATAAGAATAACAATAATATTAGTGTTGCTGTTATTCTTATTCTTATTATTGTTAGCAGTAGTACTATTAACATACTTGATAATATTAAACTACATTTGCAATAAGTAAGAAGCATTCATTTTATTATTATATATTAAGAAGAATAACAACAACAACAATATTAGTGTTGCTTTTATTGTTATTCTATTGTTGGCAGTACTACTATCATATTTCATAATATTAAACTACATTTGGAATAAGTAAAAAGTATTTATCGTATTATATAATAAGAAGAATAACAATAACAATAATATTAGTGTTGCTGTTATCATTATTATTATTATTGTTATCAGGAGTAACATATTTGATAATTTTACATTTACATTTACAATATTAACGCCTACTACACTACACTATTTATATTACTTGTTTTGTAATATTTGATATCACTACTATTACTGTGAAGACTAGATGCGGTTCAAAGCTCCACAGAAAGACAATAGTATGCGGGCTTTGAGTTAAGATTTCTTTCTCCCTTATATATGATATACTGTATATCATTGCTATTTATTTTCATTTATTTTATGTTTATTGTATCTATTATTCATACTATTAGTTGTAGTAGTAGGCTACATACACTAAAGGTACATCAGTATGACTCTCACAAGTCACTGTACTACCTCAATTAATATTGCAGAGTTTAAAGCAGCAATGGGTAAAATTGGAGAAAATATGATTAAAAAAAGATGGTCTTATAAAATGGTCACTATATCCTGACAGTAGTGCATGAGACAGGTAATCTGAAAAAAAAATCATGTGACTCTGTGTCCTCCGGTGTCCTCCAGTGTCCTCCGGTGTCTCCTCCGGTGTCCTCCGGTGCTCCTATGGCATCTGCAAGAGTTCACAGAGTGGAGGAAAACAACCAATCAGAGCCGAGCTGGAGCCTTGCTGTCTCTGAGCAGCTGTCAATCACTTGTGAACTCCGATCAAACAGTCTAACTAGGCAGCACAGATTAAATATGAATCAATATTCTGTTACTGTGATGTCTATTTCTCACCTCAAATGTTTTCAGAAACATCTTGTAGTGTACAGTTTAGCTGTAAAATGAGAAAGTTTGTGACCCGGCAGCCATGTTGAGATCAGTTGAGGAAATACCAAGCACTGCCCACCAGCTGGAATAGCAATAGGAATGCTCAACAGGAATACTGGCTTTCTCTGAAATGACCTGCGATTGGCCAAAGTCTCCTGTCAGGGGCTAGATATTTTAAAGCCTGAAAACAGAGCCATGATGGGGTGCAGAAGTCTAGTTTTCTCTCAGGACACTTGAATTAAAACATGCTGAGAGGTTATCATGGAATTTTTGCCAAATGATGGCAAAATATTCAGCATTTCTTAGAACCACCTAGAACCACCATTAGTTGACCCAAGTGGGCCCCAGATAAGATGCCCATTTTGGGCCCATACCCACTTGGTACCCAGGTACCCTCAGCATAACCCATGTGGGGCCCACATAACCATGTTGGCTGGGAACGGGTAGTACTTTTTCTTTTCTTTTCTTTTCTCTTCTTTTTCTTTTGTTTCTTTTTTTTGTTTATATATATATATATATATTGTTGCTGCTGTCTGTATGTCCCTTTACAAGCATGTGTATGTATTCCTTTAACCTTAAAGGTCCCATATTATGCTCATTTTCAGGTTCATACTTGTATTTTGTGTTTCTACTATAACATGTTTACCTGCTGTAATGTTCAAAAAACACATTATTTTCCTCACATTGTCAGCCTGAATATACCTGTATTTACCCTCTGTCTGAAACGCTCTGTTTTAGTGCATTTTGATGGAATTGCAACAGAATTGTGTTGCTAGGCAACAGTTTGGGTCCATGTGTACTTCCTGTCAGCTGATGACATTCATAAACACCGCAACAGGAAATAAACCGGGACACATTTACGGTACGTGTCCACAGGCTCTGTGCTTTCCACGCTCCCCATTCATTGTCTATGCAAGCTGCCGTGCAATGCATTCTGGTAGCGTGGCGTCGCGATTCGAGACACTAGGCGTCACGACGCCCGCTCCTTATTTGCATAAAGTTGAGGGCTCGTCTACTTTATGCAAATCACGGGCGTCTGACGCGACTCGCCGCCTCTCGAAACTCCCGATAATCTTTTAAACTAAACGTTGTCGATCCAAAATAAAGACAGATTCAGCAACTGCATGGGTTATTTCTCGCCTCAAATGTTTTCAGAAACACATTTCAGTGAACTATTTACGTGAAATAAGAGAAGAAAGTTTCCAAACGAGTCTCTATACTGGTACCAGTTTGAAAGCTGGGAGCAGCAACAAACGGCGCGAAAGCGTTCGTCCAATCAGGAGCCGAGTGCCTTGTTTCTAGGGACAGCACACCAAGCGTCCAATGTTGGGAAGCGTTGCGTTCCCTCGCGATAAAAAAATGCCCCTGTGGACACGTACCATTAGAATGTTTACGTTTAAAATTGTGTCAAGGGTCTAAATATTGTATGTTTGTGACATCACAAATGGGCAGAAATCCTGACGGCTTGTTTTAAATGCAGATTTTCTGAATACAGGCTGTGTTTATTTCTCCGTATATTGAGTGTTTCGATACTTTCACAGTATTTATATTGGACTTAAGCCTGCTTTATGATAAAAAAAACATGAAAATCTCACTTTTTCATAATATGGGACCTTTAAATAAAAAAAATAAATAAATAACATTTGAATGAAAAAAAAAAACATTTTGTGGTTTGAAGCATAATTGAGGTGACATGTTCCACCACTAATATAATACATCACAGAGGGGATAAATCACACCCAGTTTCACTCTGTGTGTCTCTCTTTGTGTGTGTGCGTGTGTGTAGAGGAAGGGAGGAGGAGGGCCCGGTCAGACAGCAGCGTGGCTGCAGCACCAGCAGCAGCAGTACCGCAGCAAAGACACAACTTGTCCAGCAGTCGAACCAGCAGTTCAGCTGCTCCTCATATTTACCATCATCCTCAGCTTGAGCCCTTCTGACTGGACATATTGGGACATCTTTTTCTATATAACGGTGCGCTTTTACAACCCCACAACACGAGAGGATTTATTTATTGTCGGTGTGGAGTAAAGGCTGCTGTCACGGAGGCTGACAGACAGACAGACGGAGGATAACAGCCTGCTTTACCGGAGCAGAGAGCCACCAACCGGCCGGCCGTTGGGAGACTGGTGGTGGTTGCCTAGCAGGCTAGCATTAGCCGTTGGAGAGACAGAAGAGCCTCTCAGAGCAGCATCCTCCAACACTTCACTGCGTCTGAACTCAGCTGGGTGAGCTACCACGCTACATTACTCACATTTCTACATGTTTAATAGGCGAAATGTTTAATGTTTATGGATTATATTAATCAACAAGAGGGATGACAGGTTCAGTGTTAGCCTTTTAGCTAACACAGTTAGTGAACAAGAGAGCTAAGGCTAACCAAACTGGTGGGCAGACAGAGATGTGGGAAGCCTACAATCTGCTAGGAAAGACATCTAAGAAAGTACACAATCTGCTAATTAATTACTTAAGGGCAACAGGAATAATGGAGAGAATTTAAATATTATTATTATTATTATTAATAATAATAATTATTAATGTTTTATTTGTTATTTTTTTTAATTTATTTATTTTATTATTATTTATTTTATTTTTTTTCCTGCCAATCTACTGCCCCACTTCTATTGGCGGTGGAGTACACAATCTTCTAATTTATTACTTAAGGGCAACAGGAATAATGGAGAGAATTTAATTTTTATTATTATTAATATTATTGTTATTAATAATAATAATAATAATTTTATTATTATTAGGGCCCGAGCACGAAAGTGCCAGGACCCCAACGGTGTCCTGGCACGAAGTGCGAGGAA
>CAKAOI010011664.1:37530-85850 GCA_916701655.1 Sebastiscus albofasciatus
GGAATAATGGAGAGAATTTAAATATTATTATTATTATTATTAATAATAATAATTATTAATGTTTTATTTGTTATTTTTTTTAATTTATTTATTTTATTATTATTTATTTTATTTTTTTTCCTGCCAATCTACTGCCCCACTTCTATTGGCGGTGGAGTACACAATCTTCTAATTTATTACTTAAGGGCAACAGGAATAATGGAGAGAATTTAATTTTTATTATTATTAATATTATTATTGTTATTAATAATAATAATAATAATATTTTTTTATTATTATTATTTATTTATTTTTGTTATTATTATTATTATTATTTATTTATTTATTTTTTTCCTGCCAAAATACTGCTCCACTGCTATTGGCGGTGGAGTACACAATCTTCTAATTAATTACTTAAGGGCAACAGGAATAATTGAGATAATTTAATTATTATTAGTATTATTGTTATTATTAATAATAATTATTACTTTTTATTTTATTGTTTTTTATTAATTTATTATTATACATTTTTTTATTATTATTTTTTTTTTCCTGCCAATCTACTGCTCCACTGCTATTGAGGGTGGAGTACACAATCTTCTAATTAATTACTTAAGGGCAACAGGAATAATGGAGAGAATTTTATTATTAGTAGTATTATTGTTATTATTATTAATAATTATACATTTTTATTTTATTTTATTTTATTTTGTATTATTATTATTTATTTTTTCCCCTGCCAATCTACTACTACATACCTATAAGCTGGTTTGCCAACCGCCAATAAACACCAAAGAAGAAGAAGAAGAAGAAGAAGTGGGAAGCCGACATGGATAGAAACTGTTATTGTTATACTACACATATATATATATATATATATATATATATATATATATATATATATAATATATATTTTCATATCATTATGCTACATGCAGAGCTCACAGTGCTGTCATCGCTGAGCTGTCATCCCCAAACAACCACTCAATGTTAGCCATCCTGCTGCTAGCCAGTGTGAATCTGCAGTGTGATGTTTGTGTTTTTAATTTCCTCTCCTCCTCCTCCTCACAACACATATTTCTGTGACACACAGCGTGAAGATGGATTGAAGGGTGGAACTGTCCCATCAGCAACATAGAGGAGGGCGTCTCTCTTTAGGTATGCTTCACAAATTCCTCTCTTTTGTGTTGACAGTCTAGCAATTTACATTTTTATATCTAAGGCTTTCTTCTTTCTTGTAACCAGGGAATGAAATTATTTATTTTTTATTCTTTATTTAACCAGGTTAGTCCCATTGAGATTAAGAACCTCTTTTCCAAGGGAGACCTGGCCAAGATGGTCAGCAGCAAGAACACAAAGTTGCAGACACAGACACAAATAGAGATAAAATGCACTAAAATGTGCATTAAAAGAGAACTATCTAAAGACAAATGGGGGGACAAAAAGGAACTTTTCTGGGAGTCAGCTGTACAACAAGGGGGCTAAAAACATTGGCATGCCCCAGAGTCTGCTTCTAAAGCCTTCATTTTAGATTTAAAAATATTTAATGATACCAGCTCCTTGGTGAGGGTGCAGAATATGCGAAAGCCCTTTCCCCAATTTTTGTCCAAGCTTTTGGGACAGAGAGCACAAGGAGGTCCTGTGAACGCAGTGAAATTAGCACCTGCCACCTGCCAAATACAGAGTAAATGTTGGCTGTGGCAGGTAAAACTTTCAGGTCACCTGCCACCATGGCAGATTTTCCTTATATTAGGAAATATTAGTTTTTAAAAAGCAATTCCTAAATTAAAAATAGTCAGGGATTAAGGTTACATGATCCATATTTCTACTGTCTGTTACCACTGACTCAGTGTTTACTAGGGGTGGATGAAAATATTGAGTATTGCAATATTGTGTTTTGTGATATATTTGATCTTGCCAACCTGCCACTGCTAGCCTACTACACAACTACTTGTGCAGTTGTGTGTCAGTATTCAAAGCAAGCTTGTGTCTAGGCCAATGTTTCCCCATTCCCCACATCCTGTGTTGTGAGGAAGCTTCCTCTTTTGTCCTAAAGTGCTTAGCTGCATCCTGATCAGGGTCACAGATCGCAGAACTGCTCACTGGGTGGTTTGTTTTAACTCGGGGTTTTTCCGTTTTAGCTTGTTTTTCTTAAATATTCAATGCTACCCTTCTTTGACAAGGAAGTTTGCTGTTTTCTTTTCTGGTTAAGGAGGATCGATGTCTAAAGTTCAGAGGGTGCTACTATTAACTTTTTTTTTAATCTCCATTGCATATATTGTATATCATGTAGCCAACCATCCATTCACCCCCTGGATGCTTGACCTGGTCAATTTTGTACTTGCAATAGCGCAAGCAGAGCAGCCCAGGCACCTTATTCGTTAGCAGCCTCCACCACCTAATAATCAACTAAGTTACCATCTCATTTTGGAGCAGTTTTTTAAGCCGATCAAGGGAATATGCATAATTACGAGTTTTCATTTCTGTATGTCAACTTAAAGACAGTCCGCTGTTAAGCTTGTTGCTTTTTTTGTGGCCATTCTTCTGGCACTGGCACAGGAAGGTGATCTTAATCATGCCTACAAAGCACTGGAAGACTTTGTTGCTTTTCCAACCAGGGAAACAGCTGTCAGTGAGCACAACACCAGACCTATTGAAATTACTGGAAAAATCTGAGATGTAGTAGGTGATTCAGAGGCTAAAGTGCTCCACAGCCAGCAAGGAGATTTTAAGCCTACCAGCATGTCATGGATATGCCCTATGGTGTCCTCCCAGTTAGTAAAACCCCCCAAAACATTTCCAGAGTCTGGTGCAGGAGGACATCTTGCCAGGTGCCTTTACCACTGCATCTTATCTGAGACCCAGGGGCAATGTTGTTGGGCGCCTACACTCCACGTAAATAGAGCTGGGGGATGAAAGTGATATGGGTTTTGTAAAATGAGACAAGATTATTGTATTTATAGGTCTTAAGTGTTGTTCTTAGGCGATACTATGAACTCATTTGAGTGCTTTAGCTGTGTGAAATGAAAAGTAAAGGCTTCTATCAGTTGGCCACTATATCCTTATGCTATTTGCTTATGTTTCTTTTCTCACAGAAAGTACCTACCACCCCTTGTTGAAAATATTAGATCAAATGTTTTTCAAATGCACTAGTAGTTCTTTGATCAGTATTAGTTTAGTAGTAGTAGTAGTAGTAGTAGTAGTAGTTGTTATCTTCAGTATAGTTTGCCTTTTTGCAGTCCTATATAAATGCTGGTCTTTTTCTCATAAATAATGTTGTAATACAGTACAGACCTACACCGATCAGCCACAACAGTATGACCACCTGCCTAATATTGAGTAAGTCCCCCTTTTGCCGCCAAAACAGCCCTGACCCGTCGAGGCATGGACTCCACTAGACCTCTGAAGCCGCCAGTAGCAGATCCTTTAAGTCCTGTAAGTTGCGAGGTGGGGCCTCCACAGATCGGACTTGTTTGTCCAGCACATCCCACAGATGCTCGATTGGATTGAGATCTGGAGAGTTTGGAGGCCAAGTCAACACCTCAAACTCGTTGCCATCCACATGATATAAAAGAAAATGTGATTCATCAGACCAGGTCACCTTCTTCCGTTGCTCCGTGATCCAGTTCTGTTGCTCATGTGCCCATTGTAGGCGCTTTTGGCGGTGGACACTGGTCAGCATAGGCGCCCTGACCGGTCTGCGGCTACGCAGCTCCATACCCAACAAACTGTGATGCACTGTGTGTTCTGACACCTTTCTATCGGAACCAGCATTAACTTTTTCAGAAATTTGAGCTACAGTAGCTCTTCTATTAGATCGGACAACACAGGCCAGCCTTCGCTCCCCACGTGCATCAGTGAGCCTTGGCCGCCCATGACCCTGTCGCCGGTTCACCGGTTTTCCTTCCTTGGACTACTTTTGGTAGGTCTTGACCACTGCAGACCGGGAACATCCCACAAGAGCTGCAGTTTTGGAGATGCTCTGACCCAGTCGTCTAGCCAGCACTATTTGGCCCTTGTCAAAGTCGCTCACATCCTTGCACTTGCCCATTTTTTTCTACTTTCAACACATCAACTTCAAGGACAAAATGTTCACTTGCTGCCTAATATATCCCACCCACTGCCAGGTGCCATTGTAACAAGATAATCCATGTTATTCACTTCACCTGTCAGTGGTCATAATGTTATGGCTGATCGGTGTAGACAAAGTGAGGAAACACCAAGAACGTACATGCTAGTACAGTCCTGTTGTGAGGGTGTGTGTTTTGTCTTCTACATTATTAGTATTGGCTATTTTTGCCCAAAATATCTTGTTGTATTTAAGATGTATAGCTTATATCTAGACTGCTAAAATGATCTGGACAGAGTAGGAGTATACTAATGAAGAAGAAGGGTAACGAAACACTGTTGTAATGAATGAAAGATGGATATTTGTTTGATGGATGATGATAATAACAACTTTTGGTTTTCTTCTCATCCCGATGCGTTTCTGAGAGTTGTTTATGGCCGTAAGTGAGCTGAAGGTTGAATTAAGTCATGTCGTAATTTTCAAAAAGCCCACACAAACACATACTTTCCCATCGCTGTGTCACAATGTGTTGCAGTTGAGTCACAGGGTTGTTGTTTGTGAGCGTTGGACATGAGCAATCTGTCTAAAATACTTGTCAATGACGTCCCACAAGACCCTGCTGTTTCCCAGAACTCAGTGACAGAGAATTGATTGAGCAAATGTTGACTGGTAGAAATGCAGCTACAGTTAGTAAGAACTTATCTTGGCTAATTTTTCTTTGTGAGAAATTGTGTTCACAAATGAAATGAACGTATCTTTGATAATCACTGGAGGTTTAGGGAAAATGCCAGTATCAAGTACAGATTCTTAACTGTACTCATGATGTACGCATGTCTCATGATGACATTTCATAAATTAAATTAATTACAGAATTAAAGATTAATGTTTAAAAAAAATCAAATTGCCATAAAGTAGGCATATCATATTGGACCAGTTTTGGATCAGCATTTTATGTAAAAATCATTTAAGTATCTATATCCATCTGTTGCTAAAGTTTGGAGAATAGTTCATAGTGTTATCTGCTTTAAAAACTGTATTAGTGTATATTTGTCTAAATGAGAGCTCTTAGCTAGGGTGATAAGAAGTGAATATTTAGAGCGAGAGTGCCAACTTTTATTCCACCTCCCTCCTCCCATCACTACAAAAGTCATCCTCCATTAATTAAACTTTTATGCTTTATTGTAAAAGACCTGTTTTGATTACCTGAAGACCCTTCTGTCCTCAGGTTTAGATCTCTTTTTTAGGCATTTATTTTACAATATACTGGTGCCCTGCTCAGTATATATACAACTCATGCTACTCTTTATGTGCTAAAATGCTATTCTGATATGATAGCCATTTTAAAAAAATTACAAAAAAACTGTTTCTGCAAAATCAGGAAGACCTTTTGTATAAAGTTGCCTCAAACATGTTTGGGGCATGGCACTTGGAAAAACAGTATGTTTTTGGTTGATCAAAATACATCTGAATGGGTCAGTGTCTGATATCTGACCCGGCTTTCCTTAGCTGATAAAAAAGATTGAATTGCCATTTAGTTACGCTTTAATTCTTTTTTTGATCGCTGAAAACAAGTCAAGCCAGTCGAGGCTTCTCTACCAACCTGAATTGCAGGTCTGGCGTTGGTGTGAAAAGATGTGCTCACATGACATCCCTATAATAACTAGAGGACTTCTATAATCTTATAGTTTGTATTGGTGTGGAATGGATGTGTTGTACGCTGGTAATGAGATAGAATTTCATTCAAAATTGATTGTGGGTGCTACAACTCGATTATAATTGTGTAAGAGACATTTAGCATTATTAATGCGCAGATGTTAGAGGATGGGCTGGGAAGGCTTGAGATGAAGGCCTTTTGCTGGTATACCAAAAAACCCACGTCTGGACCCACTGGGTCACCTTGAAAGTGTAGCACATGCACCTTTGAACAATTTGTGTTAGCTGGTCAACCCAGTTACTATACAAACATTCTTAGTCTGCACAAAAGCATCAAGTAAACTGTATTTAAGAAACAAACTGCAACTAATTTTTTTTTTTTACATTAAGTATCACCACTGGGTCTTAAGTTGAACAGGGCTTTCTGCCTGTGCTTTACACTATGAGGGTCAGAACTTGCTTGAAAGTGTTGTTATCTTTCAGGTTGTGCTCTTCAGCTTAACTGTGTGACTGAGCTCGGAGACAGAGAGGAAGATGCCTCCCAGGCCGTCCTCAGGGGAGCTATGGGGCATCCACTTGATGCCTCCCAGGTAGGACTCACTGGATTATATTGTGGATACAAATGCATTTTGTATTTTCTTTTGGGTACGCATGTCTTGACAATTATTAGCCTGTTAAAAAAAATCTCAAAAATTCACATGCATATGTGTTTTTATTATTATTATTTATTATTTTTATATATATATATATTCCTTATTGGATGTTAAGACATTCTTGATAGTGTGAAATTCCCAAAGAGGGCACAGTAAATTAAAAGTAAATTATTAATTTAGTCATCAAACTATTATAGTAATGCTGGGTGTGTGTGTGCAGGATCCTGGTGGACTGCCTGCTGCCCAATGGGATGATTCTGACCATGGAGTGTCTCCGTGAGGCCACACTCATCACCATCAAACATGAGCTGTTCAAGGAGGCCAGGAAATATCCCCTCCACCACCTCCTACAGGAGGAGACGTCCTACATCTTCGTCAGTGTTACACAGGTAAGAACTCTCAATCTCAATTTGAATATCTGGTGGGCAGAGGAGTCCATCTAAATGAGTAAACATAATGGAAATCCATTATTGAAAGTTTGATGGAACGACCCTAGAAAAGCTTTTTGTAAAGGAGAACGGTCATTTGTCTGGAGCTACCACAGGTGCTAGTAAAAACAAATACTGTACTGTTCCTGCTCCCTGAAAATGTTTAGGGAAACCCTGTCTCCAATTTTGTTGTGAATAGAAGGCTCACAAAAATAAGTAGTTCACATCTTGCTTGCCTCTCCACAAAACTGAGCACATCTTAGCTTTAAAATGCTTCTCTGTGCTTAAAAACACACCATTGCACTTTTCCAAAACATCCATTCTACACCTGCAGGAAGGCAGTCAGCTCTTACAGAAATTCACCATCGGTTTTCATGAAAAAAAGAAAGTGTAATAGTTTGAACACCGGCTCTGTTGTTTTTTTCCTGCCTGCAGGAAGCAGAGCGGGAGGAGTTCTATGATGAGACTCGGAGGCTGTGTGACCTTCGACTCTTCCAGCCCTTCCTCAAGGTCATTGAACCAGTTGGCAACAGAGAGGAAAAGATCCTCAACAGAGAGATTGGTGAGAGGTTTTTCGTCTCTGATTACACAAGTTCTGTTGTAGCCACGATTATTTTTTGTGTTATTTCTTTTGCTAGTTCAAAACGTTAACTACCAGTAATGTATAGATTGGAACATGTGACGAATTCAAAAGACGTTTTCATGTTCAGTTAAAACAAACTATTTTGCCTCAGAGTAGCAAAATAGTTGGTGGATTTTAGTATTTTTTTGTTAAATTTGAAAAATACTTAATTAGTTAATATAATAGTTAATATAAATAGTTGCTGTTTTTCATTAAATGGAAAAGACAAAAGATGCAAAAAAGTTTCTGTAAATTATTCGCTGTTTAGCTGAAGCTAACTAAGTAGAATATTTGGTGACTTTAACTACAAATTATGTTGAGAATGAACCTACCTGAGCTATGTTATTAGGCTACTTATGAGCAGGATTGATGTACTAAAGCTACTTACATTTGTTTTGGATTATTGTATTGTATGTTTTAGGAAACTGCAGTAGATAGAGGAGGCAAATGTGATTTTACTGTATGTCTAAATAGACCAATCTGGCCAAAATTTCCTTGAAAAGACTGTTTCTGCTTTCTGTTCTGTCAGGTTTTGCCATTGGCATGCCTGTGTGTGAGTTCGACCTCGTGAAGGATCCCGAGGTTCAGGACTTCAGGAGAAACATCCTGAATGTTTGTAAAGACTCAGTGGAGCTGAGAGACGCCAGTGGGCCCCACAGTAGAGCACTGTATGTTTACCCACCGAATATAGAATCCACACCGGAACTTCCCAAACACATCTATAGCAAACTGGACAAAGGTAGGCAACAGCTTTAGAAAAAGAGAAAAATAAGAAATTGAAAATTATTATTAATACACAACAAAAGCACTTAAATACAACAGGAGGACAACAGAGAGTAAGAAGTGAACATTTTAGCTCCCATCAATACTTAATCACTACTAGCCAGCCGTAACAATGGATAGGAAGTACAGTAATGAGCAGGGCATTCAATGAATTGATTGAGGTGCTGCTATGGTAAAGGTCAATACAATAAGCTCAGACCTCAGAATCATTAACAGGTGGGTGGTTATTGTTTCTAGGTTGCTGCTCGAGTAAAATTTGATTTATTGATTCTTTTTTCTCACCTTTCTTTTGTTCTGTGTCTCTTTTTGTAGGTCAGATTATTGTTGTGATTTGGGTGATTGTTTCTCCAAACAATGACAAACAAAAGTACACATTGAAGATCAACCACGACTGTGTGCCTGAACAGGTGGGATGAATATTTATTAAAAATGAAAAAGACTACATTTTTTAATTCAACATGAGGAAATTGAAGGGTGTCTAATGACGGTTGTCTGCATGTATCTTGTCCTAAAGGTGATTGCGGAGGCCATTCGTAAGAAAACACGCAGCATGCTGCTGTCCCCAGAGCAGCTGAAGATGTGTGTTCAGGAATATCAGGGTAAATACATCCTCAAGGTTTGCGGCTGTGATGAGTACCTGCTGGAAAAGTACCCCATCAGCCAGTATAAGGTAAGAGACTTATGGGCAAACATTCAATTTGTAATAATTTAAATTACATTAAAAAGCGTGACAAATAATTTATACAGGTAGTAAGTATTTTCTTTTATAATGTCAGTGATTTATACCAAACATTTGCTCAAGAAAATAAGTTTTTAACATTGCTGGCTTACATGAATGAAGAGTTGGAACAACTTAGTTTAAGGGCTCAAAGAGAAAAAATAGCAGGCATTGTTGTGTGCTCTCTTCACAGACTACCATCAAACTATACTCTAAGATGGATCAGGCTGATCCGGGACTTTTTGATAACTCTGTATCAGGATATAGCCAAAGCCTGATCCATTTCAGATCCTTTATTTACTGTAACCATTGTGGATATGTCAAAACAACATTGCCTTTCATTAGAACACTGGAACCGTTTCCTCATGCACAGTGATGTGAGCTCATGCTTAGAGTCCATGTGAGCCAAATCAAAGTAGAAGATGCACAATGTCTCACTGTTTCCTCTAAAGTCACTCGGCAGCTGCTGGAAAATAACCAATTGATATCAGTGGTTACACTTACGCATGCTGTAACTCTAGCAGCTCTGTGTACTTTGGTTCTAACCGTCCTCCTCTGCGTCATTCCCTCTCTGTGTCTCTCTCCCTCTAGTATATCCGTAGTTGCATCATGCTGGGCAGGATGCCTAACCTGATGTTAATGGCTAAGGACAGCCTATACACTCAGTTGCCTACAGACAACTTTGTCATGCCGTCATACTCTCGACGCATCTCCACGGCAACATCCTATATGAATGGCGAGGCAGCTACCAAGTCGCTGTGGACCATCAACGGAACCCTGCGGATACGAATCCTCTGTGCCACCTATGTTAACGTCAATATACGGGACATAGACAAGGTTGGGACGCACAGTGCTTACAGGAATATACTAGTGTCTGTGTTGACAAGTCAAATTAAACAACACATCCTTGACTCTAATGCTCTATTCTTACATGGATGGTAGGCGAAGACTAGAATTGGCCAAAGTAAGAGTAATGGTCTTTTAGTAATAATAATTTAAAAAAAAAGTGAATGGTATATATTGTATTTTTTGAAAATTTGTTTTTGAGCAATATCAGTCGACTGTTATTTCAGTTGTGCACGGTGTCCCATCCTCCAGCTCCCTCACTTCCTGTGGAAACAGACAGTCTTTGTCCAGGTCTCGTGTTAACAGAGAGCTTTAGGAAAGTAGTTCTGGTAGCGTGTTGGTGTGCTGTCATGAATCATTTGTATAAATGTAATGTCTTCACGAAACTGCCATTCTGCATGCCACTTCAGTATAATGATCATTTAACATGACAGCTGTTACACACTATTAATGTTGTACATCTCAGATGAGTTGTCCAACAGGCATATCTCTTAGAAATGTTGTAGTGTGAACATATATCACATCTTTTATTAATGTTTTCTTGTTGCATTTTGCTTCTCTTGTATATGTATAGATATATGTGAGAACAGGCATTTACCATGGAGGTGAACAGATGTGTGACAATGTCAACACACAGAGAGTACCCTGCTCTAACCCCAGGTAACTGCCAACCCTTCATCACAATACCTGTTATTTTACTACAGCGGCCCTTTAATGCAGGGCTCTTTAATTATAACAATAACTTTATTTGTGAAGAGCTTTTCTTAATAAACTGAAATAGTGCTTTAGACAATTTACACTGCTAATTTACTTTAAGCAGTCTAAGGCAAGAGGGTAACCTTAACAGTTTAGTGCTGGCTAGTAACACTAAACTGCTGGATTAAATTACCATTAAACCCAAGTCTGGTCCACTCTTATACCTCTGGAGAGGTATAATATACTATATTGGCCTGGTAGAACAGGCCTATTTAAATATTTTTGACATTAAGGTATATTTTGCTGTGTGTCAATATTGTTGCTGAAAGTATAGGCTCAATTCAGCCTGTGTAATAGCAGTGCAAGGTGTCTGAGCATTCAGTTTTCTATCATTGGAAGCACTTTGGTGCACCTCAGAGAATTAAGTTAGGTCCTCTTCCTGATGGTTGTTGTTTGCCCCATAGCAAAGAGTGTATATTGATAAGAAGTGAAAGTCAATTGGTCGTTCCATTGCAACATCAGCATGCAGCATCAGAGCTACGCTTCCGCAATTTTTGGACTGAAAGCGACTGCCGGGCGCCAGTAAAACATCCGCCTACAAAGTGCCGTACAAAAGTAAAACAAAATTATTTATGTTCTATTGTCATATATTTAATTTCTCTAACGAAATGGCCTGTGTTAAAGAATAAAAAATGTTATAAATAGGCATACTATTCTAACTATTTACTTACTAATTCATTTATTTATTACACTTTTTTGATTCCCAGATGAACATAAAGTGAGCGATAAATGGAAGTTAGAAAAATCCAGCACAGATTTTGAGAGCAATCTCAAACTTGTTGGAAAGCTGGTTGTTTGTGAAGAGAGATGCTAATACATCCACCGCGGTACAGGCTTACAGCATAAAGCCCTTAAGTGCATTATAAGATAATAAGATAATAATAATGATTTAAATGAGGGCTATTTAAGTGTTCGTCCTGGGAAATTGATTTAGCTAAAAAAAAAAAATTATCCTCTGATCTACAGACGTCTCTTTATACATCCATGGCCACAGACTCATTGGCGTTTTTAGTCCAAAATGGCGGCAGCGCTGTTATTAAAAAAGCACCAGAGTTTTGTCTCTACTATACTCTTTGCCTGTAGGCTTATATTTGAGATTGTTTCTGTTTTTTTGTTGTTGGCCGCAATCTCATACATGATCTCTGTCTCTTTCATTCTTTGTCTACAGGTGGAATGAGTGGCTCACCTATGACATGTACATCCCAGACATACCCCGCGCTGCTAGACTCTGCCTCTCCATCTGCTCTGTCAAGGGCAGGAAGGGAGCCAAGGAGGTAGGACAGAAAGTAGTGAAGGAAATGACTCCACAATGCAACTTGAATTGACAGGAAGTGTTGACATGCAAAAACAGGAAGTGTCTTACTAGACCACTTGGATCCAGCTGTTCCATGTTTTACAGTTGGGAATAATAATGGAAAAGTAAAATACTTTGCTCTACAGTATTATTGAGGGAAAACGCAACAATATAACTAAAAAACTATAACAGGGTACAACAAACCAAATATGAGCTCATGTTAGCAACTAATACCTGATCATACCAATAGCAGTATATGCTGTATTACAAATAGACAGTGCTGCAGTTGTCACAGCCTAAAGATAGCAGCGAGCAAATGACCTCTTTGTGTCACTGGCATGCTAAGCCATCCTAGAAGGCCTTATATGTATAGGTATCTTGTGTGTGTGTGTGTGTGTGTGTGTGTGTGTGTGTGTGTGTGTGTGTGTGTGTGTGTGTGTGTGTGTGTGTGTACACTGATAGCACGGTGAACACTGGACAAGACACTTTGAGAGTAGAATTTCCCATTCAGAAAACAAATATGACCGGCTTACTCTCGCTGTGAATCAATATAGACATTCATCAGCCGAGCGAAAGGTACCTCCCACTGACCACACACACACACACACACATGCACTAAATCTCTTGCAGCCCCCAATGCTAACATCAAACAATGCAGGGTGTGTAAAACAAGGTTGCATTGCTGACATAGAAGCCTGGCCTTATTTCTTTTTCTTTCTTTTCTTGTCCTTTTTATGTTGGGTGGAAAATATGATCATCTTTTTAAAACCTACCTTCATTAATGTTTTCTCTCTAAGCTACGTAGACGGTGTTTTGTGAAAGGGGCTTCCATTGATTTAAGGTGCTGAGGTTGCTTTTCTCTGTGATGTGAGTCCGGATCAATACGGGCTCCACTGGGACGGTGTTTGCACCATAGCTTCACATTGCAGTCCTGGAAGTGAGAAGCCGAAGTGCGTTCCTGTGTGTGTGTGTGTGAGTGTGAGAGAAAAGATCTCTTATTTTACTGTGAGGAGCCCCAGATTGACACAAGCATTGATTTAGCTTTTGTGGCTTTTGTGGTCATGTTGAAAATAGCCAATTTGAAAGTTTTTGAATTTTAATCAGGTTTTATACCCCTCCAATTGTTCTTTTTGTCAATTAAACGTCTTACAAATGCATTATTATGCTTTGGACGTAATGTGAATTAAAGCCTATGTTGAATAAATTATATTACCTAAATTGAATTAACTGAACTCATGAAAGCAAACCCTCTTACATCTGGCATTCAAGGGAAATCTCACTCTTAAACAAGCAGTTAAGATCATATTTTGGGTATGCGTCTTAAATAAATAAAAGTATTAATATTCCCATAAGAACATTTTTAAATATCAGGCTACATTCTGTATGTTTTACAATCTGTAAACAGGCTGTTTATACACAGTTTTAAATGATATACTGTTTTCACAAACAGAAAAAAAAACAGATTGCAATATCAGAGTACTTATGTAAAAGTAGTTCCCTGACCAGCAACGCCTGATTCAATGGAACACCCCGGTGTTGCACTGTCCCCTCCCACCAGCACCAAGTGCACTGTGGGATCTGACTACACCCGAGACAGCCTGGAGACAGAGAGGCTCATGGGAGTGAGAGGATGAAGTAACTAGGAGGAGATCAGGGAGGATGGGGGGAGGGAGGGCTCTCTATTTCTCTCTGCAGTGTAATCTTATCTTATTCTGAGGCAACCCCAACTCTGCATCCTCAGTACTGACTAAAGACACACAATATATTGTGATTTAAAATGCACTGTTATGGTAAAAAAATAAAAGTAGCAAATGACATAAAAGTGGTGTATTACATTACAAAAACACCACACTTCTAAAAAATGGAAATTCATTAAGTCCAGACTGAAAATTTGTGTTTTTATCATGATGAACTAGTAAATTTCAGGCATTTTTTTTCCACTGAAATAAGGTTTCACCTTGCCTTCCCTCCATGAAACATCCTTTCTAATTACACCTCTCTCTTTGTTTCGTCGTTGGTACGATTTTTCCCGCAATGGTTTTAAAGGTGCAGCGTGTAGGATCTGACGGCATATAGCGGTTGCAGATTGCAACCAACTGAAACTTCTCCCGTGTTTTATGCATATATGACAACTTCGATGGCCGACGTGAAAATGTGAATGGACCTCTCTAGAGCTGTCGTAAGAGTAGTGTAAGTTATTTGGAGAATAGCAGAGCCAGTGTGTGTGCGTGGGAAGTGAGTGGTGAAGCAAGAGAGAGAGTGGCGGCGAATGTGTGTGAGTAACAAGTGAGCTAGTGGAGCAGAAGATAGTTAGTTTACCTTTGAGAATACTATAATATAAGTGAATGAACAGTGGAAGTTACAGTTTGTGCAGAAATAAATGCTGCAGCTCCTCAAGACCAACAGAGGTTTCCTGTGTCTTGTTTCCCGGTGGCTGAGTGGAGTGACGCTCTGGAGCGAGTAACGTTGTCGACTCCGGCCCAAGCAGGAAAAGTTAACACAGTGGTTTTTCCGTTTTGGGCTACTGTAGAAACATGGAGGCTCCGTGAATAGGACCCGCTCCGTATGTCGATATAAACGGTTCATTCTAAGGCAATGAAAACACAATTTTTATTTCCAGGTGACTCTACACTAAAGAAAACATGCTTATTAATATTATAGTACATTTCTGCCAATAGATCACCCTAATTGTTACACACCGTTCCTTTAAATTAATGACACATTCACTGAGGGTAAATGTAGAACAACATCTTTTATACTGCTGAACTTGCTTTAATAGGCCATATTTTGTCCTTAAAATGGATAGGGATTGTAATTATTCCTTTTAATACCGCATTATCTTTATGGGGAAAAGCACCCTACAGAAATATAGTGGTGTAATTTAATATAGATGAGAGGAGTGAGAGGTCCATTTCCTGCTGTACTGCACACACACACAGCCTCCGGTTTAAAAAAGACACATTCAGCACCACGGACAGCTCCTACAGCTTTCAGCAGGCTTTAAACGAGAAAGATGGTGCCATCAAAAATTGCATGAGAGGTTTGAATTTAAAACTCAAGCTTTTATACGCGTGGTCTCTTCCCCTTCTGTCTTTACTCTTTTTCAACACAGAGAATGAGTGACACTTTTCTAATACTGTTTTCCCCCGGAGTCTGACCTCCAAACAGTCTCAGCATGGACCCAAAAAGTAGTTAAAACCACCCCACAGGGATGCTGACACAAGCAAGCTGGTATTGTGTACATGGGCCAAGTAGTGAGTGGACGGACCATTGCATCACTTGATTTCACTGTTTGGTTTGTGAAAGCATTCCTGGACAGTTGTAACCTCCTGGCATGGTGCATCATCTCATTAAAAGATGACAGATGCTGGTCAGTTGTCCTGTAGCATTCAAATGTTCGTCATAAAAGGTGCTCAGTGAGCGCCATGCAAACGTAATCAACACCATCACACCACCACGAGACTGCAGTGTTTTCACTCTGCGTGATGGATGCAGAGTGAGACAGCAGGAAGTGGAATTCATCATTTTCCAACTCTCCAGTGTACGATGTTATTCCTTTCCTCAGTACAACCTGTAATTGTTGTTCAGCGCTGATAGAAACATAACTCTGTTTGGCCATTAGCTGTCATGCCACATTTGTGTTAAGGTGGAACAGGTTATGCATTCTTATTATCATATTAATATGGGTTTTTTTCAGCACTAATGCTGCTCTGATGCTCTGCACGCTTCCTTCCTGTTGGCCTATTTTAATCTCTAACCTGACACCTAGTCTCATGATGAATCACGTTTTCTTCCTGTCTATTGTATCGCATATCATTCGAACGCAGTTTGTGTCTTCAAATCCAAAAGGGATCGTACTTCTCTTGACCTCAGTCCATCTATATGTTTCTCATTGTCAACAAATCACATTAAATGACCAAAACTAACTATATAGCAGTCCGTCCTTCATACTTTCAGACTTTCCTGTCCTGTCTGTGGCACTCATTTTTAAAAACAGGTTACTAACATAAATAGTATATAAGAAGTGGACGTAGTCACCGTGACGTCACCCATTGGACTGCCGTTTTGAAGCCTCGAGTTTGGCATTTTGGCTGTCACCATCTTGTTTTTTTGCAACCAAAAGTGACGAGAGGGTGGATTTAACTACAACCAAACACTGAATAAGACATTTATAGGCAACCAAAAATGGAACAATTAACTTTCATGAACTGAAAACACACTGTGAAAGTCCCAGACCGGACAGCGCAGTAGTAGCAACCTGTCAATCACAAGGTAGGCACGTCCTAAAGCATACCGTGCTTTATGGTCTATTTGACTCTAAATGGGACCATAGTTTACTAAATGAACATCATGCTGTATTTAAGAAGACTTGAAACTAGAGATTGAGACCATAAGCTCATGTTTAAAATGTTCACTGAGGTAATAAATCAAGTGAGAAGTAGGCTCATTTTCTCATAGACTTCTATATAATCTGACTTGCAACCAGAGGAGTCGCCCCCTGCTGGCTGTTAGAAAGAATGCAAGTTTAAGGCACTTCCTCATTAGCTTCACTTTACAGACCCGGAGATTGACCACTGGTCATTAATCACTGTATATTTTTATTTTCTAGAAAGGCTCAATAATTGCCTAAAACAGCTGGGCACTGTAGTTTTTAACAAATGTTACTCAAACAGGGGTAAATAGTTGGGGATTATTTTCAACCACAGATGAATACACATTTGGTAAACTAGTATTTATGGATGGGTATGACTCAAAATGAACTACAGCTCCCATGGTCATCGTAATAAAGGAACAGTGCAGACAACAGTGGAGGTCAGAGGAATTATCTCTATATCAGGTTTGGCTAAACAGCTAATACCTGTTAGTGGGATCAATTCATTGTTGGTTTTGGTCTCTTCATGGGATTTGTCTACAAAGTCTTGTTGAAAAGTACACTCTTTCAGTAGTAGTGGTAGAAATATCTTCAGTAACATATATCCATATAAAAGGAAAGCAATGCACAGGGGATTGAGGATTCCCATCCATCATCCCTCACACACATACTCATAAATCACCCTGTCTCCATATTTGCAGCATACATAAAGCAATATACATACAACATCAAGTTGATCTACAGCCCCGTCACACCGCGGCGCTCTCCTACTCTAATCCAATTGGCTCTGCAAGTCACATCCTTCCATCAATCCCAATCTGCCAATCTGAAAAAAGACAATTTCGCCGTTCACAGCTGGAAATAAATTATCGTTGCCATTTTACTTTAAGGGGCTCTACGGCCCCCAGTAGACGACATTACTTTACTGTATGTGTGTCGTTTCCCCTTTAAAATAACTCGGCTGTGGATTAATGGAAAACCACCTGATAAATATTTTAAAGTGTAACTCTCAGAGCTGCTTGTACTGTGGAGGGAACTTTCTCTGTGTTATGTATGTATGAGGGACTCCTAACTGTACATCCTGTTGGTTTGTGGTGTTACTTTTATGTTGAACTATGGTTACTGCTGATTTAGATTCAGATTTCTTCTGAGTGCTTCTATCACATTTTCACTGACTGTCACAGAAATATTAAAGTCCTCTTTGTTGCTGGATGCTTTTATCAATAAATTGAATTTTACTTATTGAGAGTCACTGTGGATAAGTGAAACGTGAATGTCAGAACTGTCCACAGACTCAACCGGAAAACATAGATATGGTGAGGCAGCAAGAGGAGTATGGTATGTTTTGTCTTTTTGCTACTTTGTTTTTATTTTACATTATACTTGTACAGGAAACGGATCTTTCAGTGACATATGTAATGGGTTACGTCTCATAGGCATGTATATGTAGTCCATTTTTTTCTAGTATTTTACATATTGATCATATCGTAGTTAGGAACAGTGTGTAATATTTAGGAGGATCTATTAGCAGAAATGGAATATAATATTAAAAAGTATGTTTTCTTTAGTGTATAATCTCCTGAAAATAAGAATCGTTGCGTTTTTGTTATCTTAGAATGAGCCGTTCATATCTACATAGGGAGCGGGTCCTCTTCACGAAGTCCGCCATATTGCACCGCCATGTTTCTACAGTAGCCCAGAACGGACAAACCAAACACTGTTAACTTTTCCTGTTTGGACCGGAATCGATAACGTCACTCGCAACCGTTGCCGCCGCTCTCTCTTTCTTGCTTCACCACTCACTTCCTGCATACACACACACACTCTAAGCACTCTACTCTTACAACAACTGGCTCTAAAGAGGACCATTTGTGTTTTCTCACGTTGGCTACCGTAGCAATCCTATATCCTACGCCAGATCCTTTACACTGTTCCTTCATGGTGGATTTCAATTTCTCAATTTAATTCGTTGACAATTGAGTATTTTAAGTAGATATTCATCCTGAGCCATGAGTTCATCTGGGAATTTGCCCATGTATAATGTGACAAAAGAGCAATACATTTCTATTACAAAATAGTGTATTTCTTTAGCAACCTCTTGCCAATTTTAATTTTAAAAAACAGTTGTTTTTGGAGTCAGAAAATATCATGATATGATCTTCTAACAGGACTCTTTCCAGGACCTTGAGTTAGTAGTCTTAGTCTGGCTTTCCCATACATCATAATAAAAAAATAACAATAAATCATGCACTATTCAATGCCCCTGGCATCTCAACTCCCCGATAACAACCAACTACATGTTGGACAGAGGCCTATTAGTTTTTCCCAATGGAGGAGAAAAAGTGTTCACACCTGAGGGGATATTTACAATGACACCGGTCTCTGCTCAGTCCAGGATCTGAAAGGCTGTTACTTATGACCTCCCAGGCACGTCTTTCTTCTGTTATTTACAACGTAGGATGGCCCTTAGGGCTTATGGAGTCCCGCGGGATCAGCCATTAAAACAACACCCATTTCACAAACTACTCATCACTGATAGAGGAACCTGCAGAGGCTTTGTCTCTGCTTTTTATACTTGAGACCTCTTATAAAGACCTTCCCTTAGATCGACTTTGGCGAAAAGATGTCCCAGAATTGAGGCCTGATTCTGATTGGGATTCGGTCTTGGTTAATGTTCTGTTGGCCTGTCATAAACACGATCACTAACAAATCCACCTGAACTATGCTCATAGCATTGACCTTACTCCCAGAAGGCTACACTTGATGGGTCTCCTTTGCACTTTGATTAAAACAAATAATAATTGTCTTCAGATATCTCCAGGCCCAACTCCCTCTCCCTTTTCTGTTTGACATAGACAACAGTGTAGTTTTGTGTTCTATTGTATATTCTTGATATTAGATGTTTGTTACATTTAATCTTATATGCATTAATGAATATATTGCCCAAGTTAGGTTCACTAAACTCTGTTTGTTTAATTTCTTTACCAGAGTAATCACTAACCTGGAGTTTTCTGAATAAACCTTTCTTTTCGAGTTCATAAATCTGCAATAGACATGAAAAAGTAATCTAATCTGGAGTATTCTGCATGGCAAGGGGAGTAATAGGTTTCAGTGGGGTGAAGGTTCCTCCATACGTCTATTATGCCACGGGAATATATTCATTAAATACAGTAACTTATTTGTGATTTATCATCTCTTTAATTAGAATATAACAAATGTTCCTCTTGTGCTTCTGTGTGTCTCCAGTCCAGAAACAGCCTCCAGGTGGGGGACATCGACGGGGCCAGGAGGCTGGGTCGACTGGCTCGTCTGCTCAGCATCGTCTCCATCTTCCTCGGCATTGTCATCATCGTAGTCTACGTCTCCGTTTCAGGTACAGAAAGGACAAGGAGGACGGATTTCAAAACACAGTGATAGCTGGTTTTAATGTTTGTGATAATGACTCACATTTACATACAGTACTTGGCGAAGACTCAATGACGCAGTGCAAAACATTCATTTTATGATTGCAGTATAGCTTGTGAATATGCAAAGGGATATCACTTGAAAATGATGTGTGGTGTGTGTGTGTGTGTGTGTGTGTGTGTGTGTGTGTGTGTGTGTACGTGTCCACTTACACACACACACAGGGCTTCAACAACAAGTGTTCAACAACAAAGACTGCATTACGATTACAGGGTGATATATGACACTACCACACAAGCATGAGATGTGTGTTTTTCTGTCTTAACTCAGCACATTTTTGAGCCTTGTGTGTGTGTGGATTGATTTAGCACTGCAGCTATCGTAGTGGGCTGACTGTGCAGCAAGGGCGGCTAAGATACTGCTCAAAGCCTTCGACACTTGAGCTGCACCAGTCAAAGTAATGAATTTGATGAAGCTGTCTTTGTGTCTGACCTGACTTTCTCTGACGATGCCACGCTTCTTCTCTTCTTTCCGTTGCAGTAACCAGTAGACACTGAGGACCTGAGGGGAAGAAAAGCACCGTGAAAGCCAAACCACGGATGCAACAAGCCCATTCCAAAACAAAAAAAAAAGAAATACGATTCCTATCTTTATGCCATATTGTAATTACATCATGACCGACCTCAGAAAGCAAAAAAAAAAAGGCAACTCATGAGAGTAGGTACTGCAGCAGGTAAACACATAAATACATGAGATGCATGCATTAGAATCCAGTAACATTTGCTTGACAAAAATAACCAAAAACATGATGTAAAATTAGGTTAAAACAGACGAAAAAAAAATGCAGATTTGTATGTGGGACTCATGAATGTTTCTTTTTGGAATAATGGACTTCTTAAAACGAAGAGGACGTGTGAGGAGAGAGTGAACGATAGACGTTTTCTATGTCATTGAAAAACACATCCTGAGTTTGGGCTTCAAACTTCGGACCGCTGCATATAATCCACATATATTCCTTACTGAACCTCTTGCATTCAAAAGCATATACAGCTACAAATATATTTGAAATATGGATATATGAATATATATATATATATATATAGATGTACATTTTATAAAAATGTTTGTATGCCAAGTGGTGCTGGGTTTGTTAAGACTGTCACGATGGCTGCTTCGTCAGCATTTGGATTATCAGTAGAAAATTCAAGGCTTTGTGAAAAAGGGGGCAGGGAACACATTTTTAATTTTTGTTATTTATTATAATTTTTTTGATCTAAGAAAAAAAAAAAAATTGAGACCAACTGCATGCCTGAATGTAGATAACCAAAATTCTGCCTTCGTTTTGACTGTTATTAGTTGTCTCTTTTCTTATTAAGGAGTCGGAGAGGCGAACAGGTTTGCACATGGAAGAGTGATTTGTGTACATTATTTGAGTCCAGCCACCGCACTGATCTCCAACACCCCTCCTTTATGTCTCCAACATGAACCTTGCCTTGCTCTGGCAGAGACTGAAACGCATGCCAAACCTCCCAAAGTCCTTCTTTTCCTTTCACACCCTCCAATTCTTTACCACAAAACTTGATTTAGTGGCTGTTGTCCTTCATCTTGTACCCTTAAACTCCATTTTACATATTATCTTTCTACACCAGTAGCTCCCCATTTTCCATTCTTACATTGTTATACATTGACTGTTAAATGCCATTGTTTCACTGAATGTTTTTTCTGCTCCTTGTATTGGTATGAAATGTATTTATATGGGAAAATATATATGCAATATGTACGCATGCTATGGGCCAAACAGGCTTACACACATTTATTTATTTTTTTTGTAATGAACAGGCCTATGAGTTTGACTGAGTAACAACAAATAGCATTTAAAGAACCTTTTCTTCGAAACCCAAGCACGACAGATTGTCTGTATTCGTCACTTTATCAGAGAGAAGTCACTGTATTACAGTAAGTTCCCCTGTGGCTACACACGACTGTTGTATTGACACATTACAGGCTTATGCTACAAGCACAGGTAACATCACTGTAAGACCATGTAGCGTTATTTAAATCTATGTTTTTCTTTCCACATTTTTTATCTTGTGCAATTTAAATCAGGAATCATTTGGACAAAGTGATAAAACGTTTGTTTGTTTAAGGGCTCATACAACACCAGCTAATTTTGACTGATGAGGGATGAAATGCATCCAGCTAAAGAGATTCTACCAAGTACTAAACTGAACGTCACCAATGTGAGGCTGAACAACCGCAGTCTTTAAAGTATTAACACTATAATGCACAATGTCTAGTGTGACATGGGCTTTTTTCAAATCCATTCCAGTTCATAGCTGTACATACAAATCACAATCTTTATCCAAACATCTGAAAGCAGCAAAATCCAAAGATTCCCCATGTTTACTACCAAGCTAAATTTCTGTAGATCACACCGAGTGTAATTCACTGCTCTAGTGTTACTCTCTAACATACAAATTTTTCATCACTGTAACTGGTGTTCAAGAGCCAACTGTCTAGCCTGTAAGCTCTGCTCTGTCCGTAAAACAGTTTCATTTCATTCTGATATATTACTGCGTTTCTTTTCCAGTATACTGTATGTGCCAGTTTTCATCTCTGTGGTGTACACTTTGCATGTTTGGAATAAATGTTACCATGCATGGTCCAAGTTTTTGCCTTTTGATAATACTGTTTATGAGGAGTTGTGTGTTGACAGCCAGCAATGAGTTTAGAAGACTTGAGGTACAGTGTGTAGGATTTGGTGGCATCTAGTGGCGTGGTTGCAGATTGCAACCAACTGAGTATCCCTCCACTCACTCCGTTTGCCTCGCTTAGAGGCCATCCCTACCATAATAACACTACTTTAGGAGCAGCAGAAGCCAGACAGCTGCTGGCGGTACCACAGGTTTTGCACTCTGCGGCTCACGTTACCACAGTTTCACAAGCGTGTCAGAGAACTACGGTGGCCTTCAGGTAACTGGTTTGTCCATTCTGGGCTACTGTAGAAACATGGCGGAGCAACATGGCGGACTCCGTGAAGAGGATCCTCTCCCTATGTAGATATGAAGGGCACATTCTAAGCTAACGAAAACACAGCGATTCTTAGTTTCAGGTGATTATACACTTATGAAAACATAGTTATGAATATTATATTCAATTTCTGCTAATAGATCCCCCACAATGTTACACACTTTTCCTTTAATATGAAGAATTTACTGCCCTGCAGCGGCTCTGTGAGGCGGAATTGAGACTTAGCAGTGCTTTGAAATAAATGCAAACGTCAGCATGCTAACATGCTCACAATGACAATGCTAACATGTTGATGTTAAGCAGGTATGTTTACCATATTCACTATCTTACTTTAGCATTTTAGCATGCTAACATTTACTAATTAGCAATAAACAAAGTGCAGCTGAGGCTAATGGGGAGAGTAGAGTGCAAAACCGTGGTACGGCCAGCCACCGTCTGAATTTCGTTGCTCCTGAAGTAGTGTTATTAAGGTTTAGGATGGCCTCCGGGACATTTTCTCATAAATTTGCCACTTTAATCTCAGAATATTTTTCTCGTAAATTTACCACTTTAATCTCGCATAACCTTTAAATCATGTAGAGCACAATTTCTTTCACTTACCTCACATACGTGCAGTAGGATGGACACAATAACAGCTACACCTGTACAGTGTAATAGAACACAGGTGTACATCTGTGAATGTAGTATTTATGTGCAATGTTCACTTTTTAATGAGACTGAATCACAGGTTCAGCTCTGCAGTGCTGTTGTATTGGATTGCACTAGGCCTATAATATACAGCTCTTGCTTTTATTATACCTGAACCCTCCATACAGCAGGTCCTGATACACAGTTATGCCCCGGGGCACCCAAACACCGTTAATCATGGCTGCCACACCGGTGGGTTATTGATGGCTCTGGGGGGAAAAAGAGGAAAATGAAGAATTCATTCCAGATTTTGCACTTTTAAAGCCAGCTCTCCACACCTACACACTCTGATGCAATCCTTACAACACCATACTCCTGAAACTAACGGAAAAAACCTGCATCCTTTCTTTTGCCATTGAAGGTAAGGGCTGGAACTATATCTTGAACTTCACACTCAAAAAAAGCCTTTTAACCCAACAATAAACATCTGCAGAGAAAAGGGATATTGTGTCATCAGATGAGTGTAGCATCCCTGATGTTTTGTTTTGCTTAATATAGCCGTCTGGTTTCTACAGACAGACAGAAGACCAGACTTGTGTCTTACAGTTCAGCAGACTTTGTGCTTGTCAGAAGTTACTGTAGCGCGACCCTTCTAACTGAGAGGATGTGGCGCTTAGTTCTGCTTGGGTGGCGCTCAGTTTGAGTGGCTGAAAAATTCAAGAGCTCAACGCATCGACAGCGTGTACACGTCTGGACCAAATTTAGACTTCTGCACAGGGTTTCCCTCATAAAAGGAAGTGAGATATTCAAGGGAGGATGGCAACTCTCGTCTAGCTACTCATTCTTTGCGAGGAAAGCATCAAACGGAGGGAATGAGGACAGAGAAAACTAATTTATCCTCTTCAGTCCATTGAAGTGAGCCTAACGCTGTGAGACAAAAACACATTGATGTTTCTCACACATTCCTACACCCCCACCAACAACGTCAGACTTTAATCTATCATCCCCTTCTCTGATGAATGCTTTAGCTCCTGCCTTCAAACGCACATGTCACTTTGCATTTCAGGTGAAGTGAAATCAAATAGAAGTTCATGGGCTCTGCCAGGCACACTATACAAGCAGAATGGTTAACTCCTTCAACAGCCCATCATCAAAGCAGTATGTTTCCATCTATAGAAACCCAGACGTATAGTGCACTAAAGACAACAGAACATGCACATGAATCTGTCTTGGCTTCCATTATGTGACCTCAACAACTCTCAAGTCAGTAGAAGTAATGAAGCCTCTTGGATCAGTAACCAAACCATAAGAAATGCAAACTGAAAAACAAAAGAGTGCAGCTGCCTTTTACCTTATGGTTTTATATACTTTTATTACACAGCCTCGATGAATACTCAATCCTGATTGGTCAATCACGACATTCTACAGTCTGTTATTTCTTTATAGCAGACCGCTGCTATGTATAACAGACTGTTGCTATGGACGCAGTTCTGATCTCGGACCATTTTTGTGCCAAATTATTGATTTCTTAAGTAAGTAGAGGTGTAATAAGCGGGATAATGTACAGCGAGCTGTTCATTGTGGCAAAATCCGCTTTGTATCGGGGTCCTTCATCGGGTTTATTTTCAAACAATGACTGGCTTGCTGTACATTATCCCTTACATATTTTAGATGATTAATCGATTAATCAATTGCTCTATAAAATAAAAAAAATTAAAAAAGTGAAAAATGTCATGATTCACGATTGTTTTGTTTTGTCTAACCAGCAGTCAAAAACCCAAAGATATTCACCTTACTGTATTTTAAAACAAAGACAGAACATTTTTACATTTTAGCGGCTGTTTGGAATTTTTGTTTGAAAAATTACTTTAAAAGGTGCTCAATTCTAAATTTGGAGCATTTCTATTGCCTCCACACGGCTCTCAACATGGCGACGGTTGAGCCGGGCGGCTCACAGCTAACAGTGAAAACAACGGCAACAGTGCTGGCAGAGCTAACCGTGTTTACCTGGTGGGGGAGGGGGAACCGGAGGGTGGGCACTATGCTTCTGTGATGTCGCAATCGATCGGGACGGCGTTATCAGTTGTAACTGCCATAGCCCTCACATGCACTAAAAGGCCTGGTTATGTAAACAAAGCACAGAGAAGCTCAGATTACAACACACACTGAGGGAGAGTGACTTCATTCTCTGCTCAGGTAGACATTAATCCTCCATATCTTTACATCAAAAATAGTTGTTTTCTGCTATATTAATGTTCTGGATATTGTATAGAGAACCTTTATTAATTAACAATTAATCAACTATCAAAATATTTGCAGATTAATTTTTCCATTCATTTGTCACATTGATTTATTCAGCTCCAGATGTAAATTCAGTGAGTGCTGAGTAGTGGTCCAGGAGGAAGCACTGACCATGAACCACAACGTCCATGGTTCAAGTCCAGCCAGAGACCTCATGTCATTCCCCATCTCGTTCTCGTTCTCGTTCTCTCTCTCTCTCTCTCTCCACTGTCAGCTCTCTAACAGAGGTATAAAATACTAAACAATATAAGTTATTTTTAAAATATGGAAATGTTTTCATGAGTCCTGCTGTAGCATCCTTGTGGCTAAACTTGAAAATGAGAAGGCCTAATACACTTTTCAGTAGAGTTCACATCATATATTTTGAAAAATAAAATGTTTGAAATGTTTAGTACCTATTAGTGTCACACACTGTTTTACACATAATGAAATGAATAATTTATTAATTCACATTTTACATCCCACAATGAACTAACCATCGCACTTCATCAATTAAAAAGGACCATTCAACTAAAAATCCTTCCACCTGTGGAAAACAATTATCTTCAGTCTCTTCACACTTTCCTCAGTTTCTCTCATAGTCAAGATATCAATATAATTAAAATCTAGTTTTATTTGTACTTTTGGTCACCATTCACTTGTTGGCAGCCCTCCATCTGTCCCACTGCTAAATACAAGTTCAGTAGTTCATGTTGGCCAAATCTGTTCGCGTCCCAGATCTGGACCAACTGAATGTCCTTCTGCTCAGGAGCCTCCAGGGTCCTCCAATCACTGAGTTCAGTCTCCCGGGGGTTACAAAGAGCAAATCGATCCTGCTCCTTTAAAAGGATTTCACCACCAGGTCTGGCCTTCAGTGAAAAGCATAGAGCAGGAGGAGGATGGTGCAGACGCCGATCACTGCGCCAAGGATGAGTGAGTCCCTTCTCTTCCGCAGGTTGATTCGCTGGATGAGATTGTTGATGGTTGGGAAACGATCTGGGAGAATCACAAGTTAAGGAAGACATCTTACATTGGACAGCAGGCATGGATCAAACACTGGTGATGCCATGCAGAAACCTACACAAGTGTGAAATATTGAAGATCTCAGGACCACTCAAACAGAAGGATTGCGACTGGGATTTAAAATGCAATTACTAAAGACTGAATACTGTTGTACATTTTCTACTTCAATAAAATTAAAACATTAAAAAAATAATAATAATAACAATAATAATAACAATAATAATAACAATAAAATAAAAAACTAAACGCTGCTTCCGGTGTCGGCCAGTGTGTCCGTGGCGTCAAACGTGACTCACCTGCCAAAACAACCCAGAAAGGCCAGTGCAACGACAGACCATACTCACAGTGGGAAAGGAGCCTATTGCCTATTTTTAGTGGCTTCTCCCAGGTTTAAAAAACCTGCATATACACGCAAATTTTGGTGGGAAAAGGGAATATAGTCAAGACAGCAACTGCTGTTAATTAGCAATAATTTGAATCAGGGTTGGTCTGAAGACTTGAATAATGCTGACATTGTAAAGAAGCTGAGTCCTGACATAAATTAACAATGTGGATATGTAACTGCCCTTCTCAACCTGCTGTAGCTCTTTACCCAGACCCTCTTGCATCATTTGGCCTCTTTAAAAATCAAAGGATAATTTGGGTGAATGGCCGAGGCACTGCTTGGTACATCCCAATAAATCTTGATAACAATGTCCGTCACAGAAAAGCAATATATGAGCATTGATTTCTGAAGGGCCAGTTGTGATTTCATACCAGTAACCCTTCAGCTTACACACACACACACACATACACACAACCATGCACATATGCATCATAAAGGATACTGGCCAGCGTGTTGACCCTGCTCTGTATGGATTTCAGGAAGCCCCGTTGGGAGGTCATGTTCTCCTTGGTCGCCATGGCAATACTACAGAGACGAGAGAGAGAAAAGAGTTGAGAAGCGACAATATGCTACAATGCGTGGTTGCAGTCATTAGTACTGTAAGTGAGTCCACATATGATTAGAAATTCAATTCCACCAGGGGATGTTTTTTTGGAGCAATGAGCATCCGGTTGAGAGGATAAGAGGCAGTGCCGTTTAGAGCTACAGTCTGCCAAGGAGGACAACAGAACTACTTGAAATTAGGGCTGACCCAAATGCTTCAAAGTTTCAACAATTGCCATGGTAATCAACCCCAGAATCAGTATCCGAATGCTTTGTTTTTCTATTTTGTATAAGTAATAAAGTATAAATCCCAAAATAGCCCTACTTAAAATATATATTTTGGAAATAGAGTAAAGTTGTTCAGTCACCTAAATTCAGTCCCTACAAACTGCACCATATCTAAAAGCAAAATAGGTTTCAAGCCTTTGGTGCAGAAAAACATGTGTGATCCAAGAAAAGTCCGTTTCTAAACAATTATTTGGTCAGCCAAAACTACATAATGTCTTTTAAGGCAAAAATAGGAAATGGAGAGAAAAACATCTCCTGAATTTGTATTTTAACTTCAACTTTGTTATGTTTAACCACTGTTAATAGTTGCATCTCACACCAGCAAGTCCAGAACTGTCAATCACATGAATCCAGAATAAGTATTCAATCAGATATTTAGCAAAGCTAAACGTGTTGTCACCTATTTTATAACTATCTAATAAAAATCTATGCACGCTTAACAGTACAGGATATGAAACTACATGGGACTGTGAAACATAGTTTGCAAATTCTGATATCCTCCTGAGCAATAAATAATATTTAAAGACTATACGACTGTAAGCGGGTCCGTGCTACAAAGGAAGGGAGTCATTCTGGGGTGAAACATGAGTCGTCCTATCAGGTTCTCCTTCAGCTTTACAGTATGTGTGTGAGACGCCTTGGCTTGGAGAAGGAAGGTATAGAATTGCTGTGATATTGTAGCTCTCTTGCTCTCCAAACTTGGACCTCAGCAACTTTCAGTGCAGGAAAAGTGCAGCTGGGCAGTTAGCAGGAAAGTTTCAGGCTCTGTGTTTGCCCTCTGTGGCATCTGTTACACACAATAATCAATGGCTGCTCTGCTACTGAGCCCACGTTTGAGCAACTTCACTGTGGGAGAATTTGAGTAAAAGGAATCAGCACCCCATAACCACCCAACAAAGAAAAATACAGACTTCAGTATAGCGTTAATATGCTCAAGAAAACATGTGCATTATGTAACTCTTGAAGAGCAGGGTGACAACCAGTGAGCAGAGCACTGGCCACAGGGGACAAACTGCTCCTATCCCGGAGTGACAGAGCCCCAAAGGAGGCAGGTCAAAACAAAGTAAATGAAATCACTGCGTTGTTTACTCTCGGCTGGCAGCGCTGATGAGCAGCAGAGAGGGGTATGGGGGGGGGTCATGGCATCTCCTGACAGTCCGCAGTCTTGGCCTGAAGCAGTGTTTTGGGGATCGTGTTCTCCTCAGTCAGGAAGAAGCACTCTGCTGACTCCAGCAGCCTCGACAAGCCTTTATCTCAATGTTAACCAGCTCATGAGAATCAGAGCTGGAGGATAAAGATTCCCTTCACACACACACACACTATATGTGACCAGTCAGTGATACGGAGGAGTGGTCTCAAGTTGTCGATTAACCTGTCACGTTAAAGTCAATTTTATTCATATAACCCCAAATCATAAAATCAATAATCTGCCTCAGGGGGCTTTACAATCTGTGCAACATACGACACTCCTCTGTTTTAAGAACAAAGACCCATTCAGATAAGAAAAACTCAGCAGAAAATAACCTCTAACACGAGGAAAACACTTTTCTTAAAAGTTACTCAGTATAAAAGCACACCTCAGCATTTGTTTTCAAGGTTGTTTTTTGTTATGATACGCACCACAGGGAAATGGAAATTAGGGTCCGAGTTGTCAAAGAGGTCACCACCGGTGTTGGAAATTAACCTTTTTATCCAGCTGCCACTGTGGCATTGGATTCAAAAATCTACCAGCCACTCAATAGATTACCAATTATGTTTTTTTGGCTGGTAAGTAGCCTAAAGCAAATCCATCAGCCACTTGCATATTTTACCAGCATTTGTCTGGTGGCTGGTGCTAATTTCCAACCCTGGTTACCACAGGAATAGACACTCCAAAGACATTAAAGGTAACTTGAACAAACAGGACAGGAAGCCAAAAGAAGTCCAAAGAAAACCTTTTAACTGGTATACCATTCAAAATGCAGATACAGTAAATAGATGTATGGATTAGACTATTTTTAATTATCATTTAGCTATGATTTTAGATGAGTAGTCTAATGTAAATCATAATTTGGAAATTAACAAAACAGTATAAACAAATCTGGCGTGTTTAATTCTGCACTTCAGATTGTACACATATACACAACATCCAACCTCAACAACTTTAATGCTCTATATTTAAGTCCTTTGAGTTTATTACATTCATTTCAGAGTGCGATAAGATCAGCTGTGAAGCAATATCAACAATTACCGCATTAATCTTTGGAGGATTTAGCCCTATCCGCACAGGACTAGTATTACCTGGGGACCTCTAGTGTTTTGAAATAATTGCAGAGGTCGGCTGTGATCTTAATCCTGTGCAAATCTGCCGTGTTCGTAACTTTTCAAGTGAAAAATTCCACCGTATTTCACCAAACACAGAGGTCATGTGATAACATTAGTCCCGTGCGAATCGGCATCGCTGGGGTTTTTTGCAAGTTTTTTTGTTTTCTACATTCCTTTTTTCTATGGAGGCTGTGTTGGTAATTATAAATGAAAGTTTTGACAGCATTTTGTGTACAAATTCAGGAGGCTCATCTCGCTACACAGCATGGAGACCCATTCACACGAGCACCAGAGCAGGAGGTCTTTGTGAATATTACATAAACCTACATAGGCCTGTATAATATAATATAATAACATTCATTATATTAAATATAAATACTATACAGTTTAAATTTTTTAATATAACTAGATGTTACGCAGAGCCTTGACATCATAGCCGAGGATAATGTCAGTAAATTCAATAAAAATACAGACTTTATTTATCCCGTGCGCCGCACGAAACACAGACATGGTCCCCCGGTAAAACTAGTTTCGTGTGAATAGGATTTCAGGATGAAGACATGCAATGACATGGTTTTAAAAAAATATGTGGGCTCAGCTAGGGCTGTAGAAAATAACGCTAGGGTTGGGGAAAATGAGCAATTACAGGAAGGAAACAAACAAGAGAAATATCAAACATCATCCATCATTTCAAAGACGAAATCCACCAATCAGGCCGCTGTCTAAGCCAATCTCTGGGTAAGCATAGTTTATGAGATGCAAGGACTGGAAAAGGAAAAGGCAATGGGTGGGAGACGGCTAAGGGGGGAAGATCAGAGAAAACAGTCAGGAAGGAGGGAGGGGAAATCTAAGCAACACATTTGTCATTTGTGCAGATCTGCAGGGAGGGAAAGGAGCCGGGACTAGTGAGAGATGGATGGGAACTATAAATCGGTGAAGTGGGAGGACTTATTCTGGGCATGTGACAGACCCATTCATTCCATGCACATACAGTATTACGTGACCAGCAGTTGCTGCACTTCCAGGCTTTGATGTGCATGAAACTCCCCCAGTTGAAACGTCAGTAAGTACGAACAATGAGCAACGGCATTGAAACGTCAATTGATTAAAAAAATATATATTTTTTTTAAAAATCGAGGTACAGAAAAATGTACAGAAAAACTCTGGGAAAGAAGTCAGCACCTAAGAAGCACTACACTAGGGATGTCACGATACCAGAAAGTTAATAGTCGATACCAATACCAGTGAAATTCCACGATTCTCAATACCAATTTATTACCACAGTAAAAAACAAAAGTAAAACAATAAATCCCATGTACTTCAACATCCACTCCTTTGTTACCATTTGCATACTGTTTTTTGTTAGGAAGTTTAACAGGTCATAACTCTCTCTCTATTATCTATTTTATATTGCTGTGAAAACCTCTCCTTCAAACAACTGGATTTATTAAGTTTCTCACCAAAAACTACATTTTGCAAGATAACGTGAACACATCATGATAACGTTAGAATTTACCTTTGCCCAATGCTCATTTTTACTGAATAGATCCTGAACGCATTATAATACATAATAATAATAATACATATCATATATAACATATCAATAATAATACAATGGCACCTCCCGTTCACGTTAGCTGTTAGCTCCATGCAGGACTGTGTTGCTTACCGGCTGCTAACAGCTAACGTTAACTAGCTCTCGTCCTGCCGATTTCAACACAGATTTGTTGTTCAATATGTAGCTTTATCAGAGAAAAATAGGCTGCTTCTTCTGTGCGCGTTGATAGTGACGTTACTGTGTCCCAAACACATTTTCTATCCTTCCCGGGATGACGGGACACCATTAGTCTCGAAAATGAGTACCGTCATGTTTTCAGAATTGCAGCATCTACTTGGTACCAAAGTATCGGTTATCGTGACATCCCTACACTACAGTAAGAAACGTCTAGTAATGGAGCAAAAAAAATATCAGGTTTCTTGCACTGTTAATGTCAGGCTGAATTTAAAGGTTGGATATTGTAAAAGTGTGTGAATGATGTTTAAAAAGAGTATTGTTTGATATCCAACTTTTTATTTTATTTTTCTTATATTGCAGTTCTATAATGGGGTTAGGAAGACAAATTTATGTTTTTGTTAAATGTACTAATTTCCTCTCTCAGGGTTAACATTTCTGCCATATCATGGCTACTGAAGGATGAGGCACAACAAACAAGGGTCATTTTTCTACAAGCTCAACAGGCCCTGTAAGGCTGGATGTATCCAGGTCATGTGAAGGTTCATGTTTGCACACATGCTGAGGGGTTTTAAGACAATGGAGAAGGAGGGTGGGAGCTGTCACATACTGTATGTAAATATATGTCTTCTCATATGTGGAGGAGAGAAAGCAGGTCTTACCTTATTGTATCATCCATCAGTCGGTCCGAACTATAGACAAAGAGCAGGAGCGGAGAGAAAAACATAAAGACACTAATTAGTTATTGACATGAGGCAGTGTACCAAAACATGGAATGGTTATAAACAAATGAAATGGGGGAAGTTATCAGTATCAGTTTGAGATTGGCAGCGATCAATACTGAATTCTGTTCACGTTACTTGTTGACAACGAGCTGGACAATGAAAATGATTTAATCTAACATTGTTTGGGACTGGATTTCCTTTTCTTCTCTCTCTGTATTAATCTTATCAACTCCCACATAGTGACTGACTGACCGGTCTGGCAGAACACAGCGTAACCTAATTACAATCTTCCCACCAACGTCTCTGTGTACTACTTGTTTCTTTGTTGTTTTGTGCTAACTGACACAGACGGAAAGTCTTATTTGTTCAAATGTTGTGTGGACAATTTAAAAAGCAGCACCAGATGTTGAGAATGATGTTTGGACACAGCCTTTTTGGTTACAGCCTCCTTTTAGCTTTGATCAGAATGACTCATGCAAGTCAATGAGGAATGTATGTATGCCATTTGTCACACAAAAACACTCAACTTCCCCATTACTCCCCCAATCTGTAGTAAATTCAGGAATAAGTACAATTGAAATGGCAAGTAAAACTGCTAAAAAAAACAACTGTGAGCCATTGCTAATTTCTGTTTAATCTTTGCACAAAGTAGCTTGACTGTTTAGTCATTTATTTAGTTCATCTTCTCATTGAGGATTCCCACAACGACAGGCAGTCTGGACTAAGTAGACCCACAGAGGATTACACCTTAGAGATCCTGAAGCTTCTGCACAGCTACATCAGAGAGGGAGTGTCAGAGGCTTTTGTCCTACAGAGAATATCGGAAAGCACACGCACACACAGCTCTTATGTTGTAACACCAGTTTCGTGTCTCAGGTTGCTTATAAACAACGATGCTCTTAGCGGTTTATTCCCTAATTGGAATCAATTTGGATAATGTTTCAGAGAACTACAGTAAACCAAACAAACAAAACTGAAGGGATTGAATGTCAATGTTCAATTCAGCATCCATTCAGCAACTCCACATCCTCATTGTCCAGCTCCATATGTGGTTTCTGTTAAGCTCTTAGCGTCCTTATGTATCCAACCCATAGACTGTATGAAGTGGACGTAGTCACCGTGACGTCACCCATTGATTTGTTGTTTTGAAGCCTGGCATTTTGGCAGTCAACATCTTGTTTTTTTGCAACCAGAAGTGACACGAACACTGAATAAGACGTTTTTAGTCGACCAAAATGTTTCAATCAACTTTCATGAACTGAAAACACACTGTGAAAGAGTTAAAGGACGAAAACACGGACAACTCCCAGACCGGACAACGCCATGGTAGCGACCTGTTATTTAACAAGGTAGCCACGCCCAAAGCATACCCTGCGTTATGGTCTATTTGACTCTAAATGGGACCATAATTTACTAAATGAACATCATGCTGTATTGAAAAAGACATGAAACTAC
Source organism: Sebastiscus albofasciatus (assembly GCA_916701655.1). Classification (NCBI taxonomy): domain Eukaryota; kingdom Metazoa; phylum Chordata; class Actinopteri; order Perciformes; family Sebastidae; genus Sebastiscus; species Sebastiscus albofasciatus. The sequence goes on from CAKAOI010011664.1 coordinate 71,501, forward strand.
CGATTGAGACCATAAACTCATGTTTACAATGTTTACTGAGGTAATAAATCAAGTGAGAAGTAGGGTCATTTTCTCTTAGACTTCTATACAATTTTACTTTTTTATGCAACCAGAGGAGTCGCCCCCTGCTGGTTATTAGAAAGAATGCAAGTTTAAGGCACTTCCACATTGGCTTCACTTTTCTGACCCGGAGGTCACCCACTGATCGAACCAAAGTTACAGGAAAAGTGGGAAAGTCTCTCAAAGATTCCTACCTTGCCTTAATCCACAGCAAACACTTAGCAACAAACCACAACCATCTCCAATCTTTACCTAAATCTTCTCTTTATATCTTAACTTCACCATCTCAAGGCTTATTATGTTTAATCTTGTGCTTCAACCCAATTTATTGGTCATTCATTTGGTCTGATGCTCAATCACAGTGCTTGTGCTCATAAACACGATCCATAATTTCTGATGATGTTTACCATTCTCTCACTCCCTATGGGAATTATTTGACCAGCATGCACATTAACAGGAACCCTGAAACTGAAGCAGCAAAATGGAATTCAGTCATCATTCATTTTATCATTTACGACTGTGCTTTTCTTACTGTGATATATCAAAATGTCTTCAGTGAAAAAGATCTTCAATCTTAAATGTTGAATGTTACAGTCAGGCTCCGAGTTGATCCCAAACCTGTACCTCTCTTCTAAGTGTTGCAATGTTTATGTATTCTGAACAACTTCTTTTTACTTTGGCCTTGAGAGACGTACCGCTTTTTAATCACATCATTTAATATGAAGGCTGAATTCATTTTATCGCGTGGCAAACTTCCAGAGAAAGATAGATGAGTTTGTAGGTCTCCTTACATTCAATGAAGGGGAAGGTGGTGGGGGGGGCTCTCTGCCCTGCAGCTGTTTTCTTTTTACGTGAGGGGAAAACATGCCATGTGGCTCTGCATGTGCACATGCATTGTTGGCAAGTATGTGTGCTGAGCTAACAGTTTTTTTCCATCTAACAGATGCTGGGCAGCCCTCAAAGGAGTTTCAAAGATCCAGTTCATCAAAAATTATGAATTCAAGGAAGACCTAATAATCTCAAAAGAAAAGCAAGTTCGTTATTACAGGAGGAGCACTGCAAAGCTCATTCAGGAAGACCAAAAATGATAGCATCATAACTACAAAACCAATACCATCAAGGGGTTCGAACTAAATTTGATTGTGGACCACACAAGGGACCTGGACAAGGTCACTTATGTCAAGTATTGACCAACTGATCTTGCATAGGATAGACTATTTCCTGGGTTATATATTAGTGTAATCATTTTGAGACTGGCCCTGCTAATGCCCTGTAATGTTAGGGTCCTTCTCTGTGCTGGTGAGCCAAACTGGACTGACCACAACCAGTAAATGTTTAATTCTTTGGTTTAATTGCTGTAATCCCAAGTGTGTCACCAATGAGACTGGACACTGGACACCGTCACCACACGGCACGGGCTGGACCGCCTTCTGTTCTTGGATCACAGCTCCGCACACACGCTCCAAACTGCTATTTGGCAGTAGTTTGTAATGTATCTTGGAAACATTTGCCCAAATCACATAATTTGGTGAGGCTGGCACATAATTCAGAATGAAGGCTGGCAGGCACGTTTGGCACAAGTGGATTGTGGGAGGAGGTGGGTGCAGCAAAGAATACTGAAAGTACGGGTAGTTGTGATGCAAAGCAGAGTGGAGTGGAAAAAATCAGGCCAGCAACAACTTCTATTCTTCAGTCTTAAAACAACTGACTGCCATTATGCTTATTTGATTATTAGAAACATGAGATCTAGCAGTACCCTAACAAAGGCTGTGTGTCTAAATAGAAAGAAAATGACAACTTAAGTGGAATGTGGTTAGGCGAAGGCCAGACAGCCACATGACACCGGTTTTAACTGATGGAAGAAAAAACATCACGGAGGACAAACGACTGACAGATCAAACTAAACCTTTAACTGTCTGTCTGCCAATAGTGTTCACCTCGTAAATCATGAGCTGAAGAGCAAAAGAGAGGGCGGCTGTGAGCTGAGGTGAGCCTTGATTTATGGAGCTTTTATATGCAGAGATGAGATGAGGCAAAAGATTTATGCTTTGTTCCCTCCATCATCAAGCTGTAGCTGTAGCGGGGAGGTTGATTGTGCCATCACGTTCGTGTATATGTGGCCTTCTGTGGTTTCAGCGTTGAGTGGGCTCCTTCCGTTTTCCCTGGTCAGTGACGTTTTGCTGCAGTCATTATATCGCTCATTAGCTCCGAGCTAATTGCCTTTCTCAGTATGATGCATCAACCCAGCCTCACCCACATGCTTCCTTGCCCTCTCTTGCCACTTACACACACACAAACACAGAAACATACAAACTGCTTACTGCTCCCTTGAATGCGTCCATTTTTCAAAAATGATGCCTGCATTGGCAGTGTTATGCAGGTATTATTTAAAGCCTAAACGAGATAATAATAGATAATCAAAATGATAACAGTTTTCTGTTGACTCATCAACTATTTGACTGTTCAAGTGGTATTCTGAAAGGAAATGCTTTGCAGCAGCCTTCTTCTGAGAGTAATGCTCTGTCAGGTTGGCTTTTAGAGCAACGTGAGGCAACTAATACAATCCGCCAGGTAAACTGAAACATTAATTACTTTGCCTCGGAAACAATCTAGCAAATCTTGGCAACAGTTGCCGAAAGCAAACTGCATCAGCAAAGAGGAAGAGTGGTCACAAATCAAAGCTCAGAGCTACACACTCAGCACACCGTACACATTGTGAGAATCACTGAGATGATCTTTACAGTAAAGTCATTCACCAACTGTGGCCAATTAATATAGGACTCTGGTAAACATTGGGAATCTTTAACAACTAGGGAACTGGGATTATTTTCTTCTGATTTGGACACTTTGAAATGGTTATATCACCTGGCCTGTCGCAAGCCTCTCAGGCTCTGTTAACAAAATGTGCAATGTCTGTGCAATGCCCAAGTCTTATAATGGTAGTGGTGAAAACCGTTGTTTATTCTGGCATCATGTTGGTGACATTCTTATGCAAGCAAACACGCATGAAACGGGCAATATCGAGGTCAGCAAAAATGCCAGATGGCATGTCCATATATCGTACAATAAGTCGATAACGTAAAAATGATCGAGGTCATGTCCATATTTCATACGATAAGTTGATAACGTTATTATCATGACAGATCATTTTTGTGTGCCAGCTTTGATTCCAGCTTTTTTTCTAGCAGCTTATCTTGATAACCAGCTAGAAGCAAAGCACTGACATGAATTGATCCACAAAGCTCCAGATACTTTCATATATTAGTTGGGGAAACCTCTGAACTGATTTGGATCTAGAGCTAGAGAGAGCAGGGCGGAACTTTATCCTGAATCCTCAGAGCTTTCCTCCACTGATGACATTAGCATATCAGGGAACTGGCGGCGGCTCAGATCAAACCTCTTAAGACGGGCAACAGGCCAGGCTGACTAAAAGCAAAGGTCTCAAACTTGGGGACCAGAAGAGACAGAGAAAGACAGCAAAAGAGAGAGAATGAGAACAAGAAAGAGAGAAGGTGGCCACTGTGGTAGTTAAATAGTTTGTTTAAAATGCTGAGGAAAACTGTTGGATGGTGGGGCACCACCAGCAACCACAAACATACCTATACTTTTTGATTTTTGTTAAAAGGGTAACTTTGGTATTTTTCAGCCTGGACCCTATTTTCCCATCTTTTTTTTTGTCTAAGTGACTAATGGGGACAACAATCTCTGAAATTGGTCCAGCCTTGAGGGAGTACACTGCAGACAGCAGCCCCTAAATGGGCTGAAATCTAATTGCTTGGGGCAATTCCTCACCGTCAATGTACGTCCACTAAAAGGGCTTGTTTTTGCCACTGACAGGCTCAGATTGACGTTTTAAGTGTCTGACAACATTACGGAAGTGACCCCGACAGAGAATTAAAATGTTTTTCTAACCTTTCGTTTTCTGTTTGTTGTTGTGTTATGTGACTTGTTGCCAGAAGACAACGGTGGAAACGAAAGTGAGAGTGGAGAGAGGGAGTGCCGGAGTTTGTTGTGTTGGACTACAGAAAACATAGCTTAGTGTTACCTAAAAGATTTTCAATGCCATGGCTGAATATTTAGATGATTTTGACAATGTGGACGTGACGCAAGATTTCAGAACAAGTCATCTCCTTGAGCAAGACTTGGTTAGACACAACAACAAACGGACCGATCAAGCGAAAGTCAAGAAGAACATTTTATTTCTCTGTAGGGTCCTTTCAATAATGTTGTTAGAGACTTATAATAACAACCTGAGCCTGTCAGTGGCAAAAACAAGCACTTTTAGTGAACATAACGTTACATTGACGGTGAGGAGTTGCCCCGAGCAATTACATTACAGCTTGTTTAGTGGGTGAAGTGACAGTCTGCAGCGTTCTCCCTCAATACTGGACCAATTTCAAAAATATTTGTCCCTATTAGTCACTTAGACATAAAAACATGGGAAAATAGGGTTGAAAAATACAGAACTTACCCTTTAATTGTGTCTTTTTCCATCACTTCACAACGCACCACGCACAATATAGTTTCATAACACTGTTTTCATAACACTGTTTTAACAATATATGACATTATTTTACAAATAAGACCTTGCAGAAAGTGAGGCAGATTGGAAACATGGTGGTTGGTTGGTTATATTGGCCATCAGGGTTCAGGAAGTAATAGTCCAAATTATTTTCCCCATAAATATCTTCTGTTACTGGCTCTTTGAGCATTTCAATCATTTGGATGGGCGATAAACTGTCCTGGTTTAATCATAGCGACTGAGAAAGTTCCGGTTTATTGAGGGGAAAAAAAAAACATCAAAAAGGTGCAAGGCCGTGTATATCACAACTTTAGGAGATGAGTCAACTAAGACGCCTGAGAGTAGTTGACTGACTGTAGTTATAAAAATTCACCTCCACCAAATTTCTGTTGTTCATTCTGGTCTCTGTAGCGCTCACTGGAAATAAATATTGTATTTTCAATAAATCATTTTTCTTTCTTTTTTAATTTAGAATCTAATTTGGATCAGCCAACTATGGTGTTCTTCATGGTAATTAAGAAGTATTCAAAAGATGCTAGACTGTAAATACCTGCAGTATTTAGTGCCCTGATTTGATATACCTTACTTTTGGAAAACATGCACACAGAGAAGAAACATGTATGAGGATGGCTATGAGATAAAACATAAATTCTCCAAGAGATTTACTTGAAACTATCATTTCCAATGATGTGTTCAATTTGCACACACCTAATTGTTTTAGGACTTTTAGATGCTGCACAGTTGCATAGAAAGTCATTGGAAACTAGACCTGCAAGCAAGTGGCAGGGTCCAAGCACCCTCAAAGCAAACGCCCTCCATCAAATTCAACCAAATGTGTCAATGTGAGGAGTAACTCTGCCTCGCTTCCCACCATGTTTGACACCATTGCTGGTTAAAAAAAAAATCCTCTGACAGGAAGTCCCTCAGAGTGACCACTATACCATTAGAGCATTTCCTCCATGAAATGGGCCTGCCCCTCCCTCCTTCTAGTTTATTCATGAACACTGACCTTTATGGCAGAGAGAAATGGAAAATCAGATATACAAGATGGAGAACAAAACAGAGATACGGCGAACTCACAGACAACAGCAATATCAACAGCACTTATAGTAGCTCTAATAACCAAACAGCATCAAGTTGAAGTTAGCCAACACTATTACAAACGTGCTCAAATATTAAAAGTGCTTTCTAGCAAAATCAATGTTCTGTCTTTTGAATTGAATCCACAGATCCTACCAGCCGATATACCACAGGCTGCTGCTATCACCAGTATTATCACATTGTAGTTTATGTGGTTGCCATGGTTACGCAGCGAGCTGCAGCGACAAGTTGAAAAAGTTGAACCATTGTAAAACTCTTAAACTGAATGGAGCGCCAAATAGGGCTGTGCAATTAATCGAATTTCAATTACGATTTTAGCTTCCAACGATTATGAAACAAGATAATCGACATAAAACGATTATTGGCATGGTAGCTTCAGAGAGAGAGAGACATCATTTACGGTTTGGGTGTGTAGTCTTTATAATTACGTATTTTCACAGACTTATACTTCTACAGTTTTACAACAAACTGAGACTTTCTTGACTTGCAAAAATGATCTTTTAAATTGACAAACATCATATGTGTGATTCATGGCGCAATTCAAATGGGATAAAAAAATATTTGTCTCTCGTCTGAAATAAGGTCCCATGGGGGGTCCACTGGAAGGGGCGTGACTTAGGCTCTCTATACAAGGTTACTACCAGCAAAAACTAAAGAGGACGTTATCTGAAAAATTAATCTGGGCATGTCTGTCTTATTAGATTCAGGCTGGCAAGCACTCCTCCCACCGAGTTTGTACATTAACTGGAAGGGACTTGTTTTCTTTGGGAAGTGATTAGTCTTAGCTGATCAGTTTGGCAATGCTGATACCAACACTTGCCAATATATTATAGACTCAAACACACACACAAACACTGTACAATACCTCCTATGCCATTTGTGCAAATTTATATTGATCACACATTACATCATCTACCCTGAAACCATTAAAGAGACAGAACATTTGAATCCGCATGTTGCCTCAGGTAAAAAGCTAAGGGCACATCACACTTTGATCACAAGCTGAGCTGCAAAATGACTACACAGACACTTCACACTGTGAATATTAAATTAGTAGATACAAACAGATGACCTAAGTTCATTATTGATAAAACTGACTTTTATGAAAAGAGAGCATCACAGACGAGTATCTACGCTCTGCCTTCAGCGAGACTTCAGACCACTTCTCTGGCCACTAACACATTTTATTCCTTTTCTCTTATGGCCCTCTTTCCTGTTTTATGGCTCTAATAGGATCAATCAAGCGTAACTTGATCCTCATCTCCATTTTCCTCCTTCCCATCCCATCTTTGTCAATGGTCTGGGGAAGCCCTATAATATGGGTTGTGGTTTTAATAAGATAACTTCATTATCGATATCCTGATCAATTGTGCTGGATTGGCATGAGTGCTTGACTGCTGGGAATGCCGGTAGGAGGTTTAACACAATGCGTCACCGGCCAATCCTGTTCTCATTTCATGTCGCTAAGATTATTTCATCATCAGTATTCAGTTTGGCTATGTGCAGCCCAGTATGAATAAATGAGGAAGGAGAAGAGGGTCTTATCTTCCTTTCCTCTCTCAAGACAGAATACAAGGTACACAGCAGATACAAGTATGGCTGATTATTCAGGGCCACTCCCTCAGTGACAGGACAGGAACAATGACTCTCTCTCTGCTTCACTACATGAATCCATTAAGCCGTTCACTTCTTTCCTAGTAGTGTCACAGTCAGTATCACAATGCAACTTGTCACAATGTTGGAGAGTCTATGTGGCTCTTGAAACCCCTGTGGAGCTACAGTGACATAACGCTACTGCAATTAAACTTCATAAATAAATTGACTTAGGGAGTCTAGAAGCGGTCGCATCCTGCAGCTACATCCCTCTCTTGGAAACCTCTTTCCTCTGAGTCCTAAACTCAGGGTATCGGTCAGTACCGAGAACCGAAGGCCACGAGTTGCATCGCCTCACGTCGCCTTAGTCTTGGCCAAAAAGTGCACTCGAACACACTGCAAAGACTACAGCCGACAGCCAATTAGATTCAACATGCTGAATCTACCGTAAAAACTCAGACACGGGCAGACTAGGCCGACAGACGCTAACTGACGGCCTCAAACTGTCCGACCGCCGAACATCGGCTTGGTGTGTCAGGGCCTTACGGCAACATCCGGCTCTACTTAAACATCACTTTCCTAACTTTGTAAAACAAAATCTAACAAATAAATAAACAGATACAAATTTAGTGAATTGTTATTATTAAAATAATAAAATCGTACACCAAAAACTTGGCAAATAAATCTTCAAAATTAACAGGAATTACAATTCAGGTGTAAACAGTTGTAATACAGCAACAAATTAATCAAAAATCAAACAGGAATTATAATTCCAGTATATAATGTATATAGCATATAAACATAGAATTGAATTTAATAGATCGGCCTCATCACCGACATCCAATTCTGCTATTTGAATCAGTATCGGCCCGATATCCCATCCGGTATCGGTGCATACCTATTAACTCATTATTTCATTGTATTTGAAAGGTGTTCATGTTGTTGAGTTCACCCCCTGTATATGAGTCACTCTATAAACCCCTATTCATTTCATAAATTGAAAAATAAACATTAGCCACAGAGAGAATCAATCAGACTGATTTGTGTTTGCTATTTTCAAATTATCAGATGGGATCCTCAAGCCTGGGAGATGTTAAACTCTCTGTTTTATTTGTGTTTTTAAGTGTGTGTGTGTGTGTGTGTGTGTGTGTGTGTTTGTGTGTGTGTTTGTGTTTGTGTGTCCTGCTGACATCCAATTTTACTTTCCACACAGGGAGGGTGCCTCTCACACTCACAGGTACACACACACACACATTTCACAAACTTTGCTACCTCATGCAGTTCTGCAGTGCTGGAGAGTCAGCCAAATGATAGTAGGACGCTAATGAGGTAGCTGGCAGATCATGGTTTGACCTACTGTGTCAGTATGCCTAACTTTTTACATTAAGATGCTAAGTTATGTAATAGAGTAGACAATGTGTTAGATTAGGATACTCAGCAGTAAATCCCCCTGCAAGTAAATCTAAACCTGCATATATTTTCTTAAACAGGACATTAAGTAAAGCACAAATGTTTTTTGTCTCCTCCAGCCAGGAAAGCACTCAAATCTGGTCTACATTTTCTCTATCCTGAATTATAGAACAAACTCTAGATTAATGAATCATCATGACAAAGTGGCTTCCCATCTGCTGGAGAGTAAAAGCATGATGAGATAAAGTGCCAAGGGGTGCCAGAGCTTAACAAAGCGAGCATCAGTTGCAGCAATGATTTCCAGTGTTATTCCAAATGGCTGTGCTGCAACATCAAGATGAGTTATCCCAACTTTGATTTCTGGGAAGCTGAGGCTACTGCTCCGCCAGGAAAGCTTAGCCAGAGGTCCTTTTCTTTTTCTTTTTACACAATGGTGCCATGTCGTAGCTGTCCTTGTTTTATGTTTTTCTTGAATTGTGGTGACGTGTTTTTGGATTTCAGGATAGTTTTGTCTAGTTTTTATGTTGCATGTCTTGGGCTTCATTGTGGGTTTTTTTTGCCTTCTAACATCTTGGGACCATGTTGGAAATAAGTGATTTCACTTTCACTTTTCACTTTATCTTTTCGATTTTTTTGTGTTTTCATTGTCTGATAATCCATAAATAAAATCAATCAATCAATGGCTGTAAGCTCTGGAAAAATGACAGCGGAAGCTATATTCGAATATGAATGTATATATTTAAATTGCTGGGATTGATATACCAAAACTAACTGAGTGAAATAAAAAAAATGGATTCTTGATTATTACTTTAAATCTTCAAATACGGCAAAGAAAGTTGATGGGAACTTACTTTCTCAGATGCTCGTGCTCCTTTAGAAACAGCTCTGTTCTTCTGTTGTTGACCCCGGAGCCACTCTTGTATGTTCTGAAGAGAGAATGCAGATAACAACACTGTCATTTTGAATAAGGTCGCAAATTAAAGAAAGTTATGTAACAATATTTGCTATTTGTGTAACGTGACATTCGAAAACAGTGACAGAATGGCATTTTTCTGCATTTAGGCAAAGTCAAAAACATCAAAAAGATCCAGACCTCACTATCTTATGTTAGGATCCTGACAGACCAAGCTGACAGTGAGTGAGTTAACTGACCATCGGCTGTAGCTTTTACAGTATGTCTATCACACATGCTCAGAGAAAGAGCTATCTGAATGGAAACCCATTAGTCTTTCACCACCACAACCTTTTCTTTTCCACATCCACCGTCATGGTTTGCTAGCTTATTTTGCAAAGTGGGGCAACTATCGGTCAGTCTTTGTATACACAAGCTCTTTGAAGTCGCCTGTCCCACTGAACATTAGGGACCTATCGGCATGGTAAAAGGCGTTGTTCATCTTAATAGTGTGGTGGAGCTTTGCTAGTTTACATAAACTGCAAGTGGCCTACAGCTCTTTATCTAACTAGCTCACTACGGCTACTCATTATTTTACTATTCATCGCAATACATTTATTCCGATCCACTGACAAAAAGAACTGGCGTAACGGCTGTGTAGACCAATTTTTATCAAATAGCAGTCGGCACCAATACCACTGCATTTATTGCTTTACAGTAAAAGCCCTCTTGTGGTTCACCAGTAGAAAGCTTTTAATGTGAAGCGAGCACCAGCAGCAGGAAATATTCAGTTTGCATTAGCAGTAACTTAACACAGCAAATACAGCACCAGTATGGTTGTAGTAGAGCAGATCAGAGAACAGACTGATAATGGTTGGTTGAAAGCAATGATGGGGAGTGGAACCAACCACCGTACATTATTACACAAGAGCTTCTAGCATGTTGAAAGCTGAAGAAAACAAATTTGCTTCTTCTCTCTGGTCACCTGAACACATCACACCCAGTCTATTTTACTTGATGCAGATCTAGCCATCAGCATCCCTGACAAGCTGACTCCCAGTGCTCCCACCCTGCTTGCTGTGATGAGTCTAATTCATCCCCAGTGCGCCATCCAAAGCCGCTGAATGGAAATACTACATTCAGTGCACACACAGCAGCACGCTCCACGGTGGCTGCCTTGAGCCCAAGCTGGCCTCCCCACCAGCAGAGCTGTTCTGCCTCTGTGGGGCTAGAAATTGCCTGTGCCGACAGCCAGCTCCATCACTCCAGCAAGGCTTTTTAAAAGGGCACCGATGTAAATCACAGACGAGCTGTCATTGTTGTTGCTGACATTTAGAATCAAAGCAGGAGAAGAGGGAGCGTCAAGTCTGAGCTCAGCTCTGCTGTTATGAATGGTGCAGCTGTGTGTGTGTGTGTGTGTGTGTGTGTGTGTGTGTCTACAAGAGTCTACAAACACACAGAAAGATACACAGTTATGTCAATGTCATATTGCTCATCCATGTCCTTGAGACAGTGAGCACTATTTCTTTTAATTAGTATGCATTTTGTGTGTGCAGTGTAAACACCCCCGATGCACATAAAAATCTACAGTTATCGGCGTCCTGGCCAGGTTTCCTCCATGCCCAAGATCTCTACTGCCCTCTGCCTGACAAAAGGCTGAGCTGCAGCAGAAACGACCATCACTGCATCAATGGCATGAAAGGCCACACATTTCAGAGCAAACTGACCTGACATTTTGCTCTCCAAACACAACTTAAACCACGATATTTTACATTTAACTGTTTGAGTTCTGTGACTATTAGCATTTACACACAACATTGTGCTGCTGTTATGATGCAAGTTCTAAACTAGGCTGATCTAGCCAAGAACAAAACAATCTCAAACTCCACTTTTGTTTGATCAAATCAGTTTTATTTTTTTTTCTCACTGCAATTTTTTACTGTTGCGAACACAACTGAGTAAACTTTAATAAAACTGCAATCACTGATTTTCTCTGTACGCACCTCAGAACAGACAGCCCATTCTAATTCCCAGGGCGTCAAATACTGACACTTTGTCACGGCCGTCGGCGTTTGATATCACTGCACAAGGCACCCTTTAGTGCCTGTATCAGACGCACCAGGCTTTCCATTAACTACAATGTAAACCCATTCACAGCAACAGTAAATGCAGAGAAAGTGTGCTGGGATTGTGGTGACGTAGTTTAAAGAGCGAAAAGACTGAGACTGACCCGAATGCTTCGAAGCATCGACTGTTGCCATGGTATTCGACCTACAAATCAGTATTTGAATGCTTCATTTTTTACATATATAAAAGTATGTATAATTCCCAAATTAGCCTACGAAATAAGAAATAATAACACAGCATTATTCATTATTCATGTTCATTAATTATTATTAGTTATTTTCAGACATATATCGCTGTTTGAAATGTATAGAGGTGCGTGTGTGTACAGAAGTGTGGCAGCAGCACTGTCCCGAAGCTTTGAATACCTTTGAATATTTCTCACCGAGGCTTCAAAGCCCCAAAAATGGTATTCAGGACAGCCCTAGAAAAGACACACACGGGCAGACAGCAGGGCAGGTGGATGGGTCCAATAAACACAAGGCTCTCATCCAAGAGACCGCTGTTCCTGTCCCATGCGCAAAGTTTCATTTTCACATTATAATCAGCAGTTTGTTTGTTTCATTTTCACTTCAAAAACGTAATAGTTTTAAGCCCAACCATGTATGTCTTTCCTAAACCTAACTATAATGGTTTTGATGCCTAAAATAAAGTGATACCAAGGGGCGTGATAAAGCGGCTGAGAACATATTGGAAAAGATCAGATAAGAAGTGTTTTAGTGATACCAAATTAGCTCACAGTTTTGTTATTCCTCACAAGCTGTCAAGGCAGTTCAACAGATCATGTCTTAAATCAGTGAGAAAAATAATAAGCTAACCTTCCAGCTGTCTTAAGTCCTACCTTATCACTTTCCCATGCCCCACCAGTAAAGGCCAATCGGGAGGTTAAGGGCAAATTGCTCTTCAGGAGAAATTGTCTCATGTAAAGCATGACTCAACATCTCATTGCACAGCGCCACAACAGCAGCAGTTGTAATTCCCCCACCTGTAAGCTCAGGCGGTTCCCTCATTAGCAGCCCCTGGGCACATTAGTCATCGTTAGCCTGAGCAATGGGTCAACAAGACTGGCTCATTTCTATGCATTAGACTCATCAGCAGTAAGCCTATTAGCGGGGTCAGTGGCACTCCTTAGTAATGTGATTTAATGAGAAGATTGACTGTGGCATGTAGTGCTGACCTCATGGGATGGTACTAACTGAGTAGATATACAGTAAATAAATGTGACTGCTAATGTGCATCGTGACTTCAAATTATCGTTAGACGATAACGGCTTGGTGCTGCATCGATACAAGTAGTTTTAAAATAGGTTAACTTTAGAGCTGCAATGATTAATCAATTAGTTGTAAATTAATCGCCAACTATTTTGATAATTGATTAATCAGTTTCAGTAATTTTTTAAGACAAAAAAGTTAGAGTTCTCTGATTCCAGCTTCTTAAATGTGAATATTTTCTGGTTTCTTTACTCCTCTGTGACAGTAAACTGAATATCTTTGAGTTGTGGACAAAACAAGACATTTGAGGACGTCATCTTGGGCTTTGGGAAACATTTTTCACCATTTTCTTACATTTTATGGACCAAACAACTAATCGAGAAAATAATCGACAGATAATGCACTACAACATCACAACAAACAACGTACTAGTACTATTACTTTGTTATACTTTGTTCATGTATTAAGAAAGAAAGCTGTGTCAATCATCGCGTGTGTGTGTAGTGAGTCTGATCCTCTCTCTCTCTCTCTCTCTCTCTCTCTCTCTCTCTCTCTCTCAACACAACGGACAACAATGTGGAATAAGTACGCAATTTAAAACCTACGATCACAAACAGCAGTGACACTCGGCTATTTCTAATAAATATAGTGAATGGATTTTGAAATGTGATTGGTGGGAGGGACTGAAACTCCGGGAGAACAGCAGGGAGAGAAGGGAGGAAAGTCGAAAAGCGTGCGTGCGATGCATATTTTATCATTCATCAGAATCAGATCATTTATATAATATATCATTTACATTGTTTATAGTAGATTTCTTGCCAGCTTCGTTTGCGGCATGTGGAGAAAGTAGACCAGAAAATCAAACCTATCGCTGAAGATTGCAAGCCGGCCGCGGAGCTCCGGGCGTCCCGTGTGAACTGCCCAATTGATTTACATAGGTGCCGAAAGGACGGGGGGGAGTGCTTCTCCAAAAATAGCAGCATTTTGCGGCGCTTCCGCTTCCAGGGAGAGCCTGAAGTAAGTCTATGATACACTGATACAACATTTTACTAGTGAAAACCAATGAGAATTGAAGAAATCTAATTATTTAGTAATATAGGGCTGACAACCTATTATGAATTAGACACGGCTTTAAATGGGTTAATGTGTGAGAGCTTAATGAGGAAGAGTTATGATATAAAGTGACTGTGTGAAGCCTAAGGATGGAACGTGTATGACTGTATGAGGCATCCGGAGACTATCTGCATACTACAGTAGATGGATGGAAAGGGATCAATAGGAATCCTGCAGTGCTCACCGTATGCTCACTGCTGCGTCTTACGGATCAATAAGCCATTACAAAAAAAAAACGACAAGAGTCATGGTCTGGGGGAGCCTCCGTCTCATTTCAATACACTCACTCACAACCGAGCCAATCTGAGTAGAGGACACACTTTC
>CAKAOI010011691.1:0-88911 GCA_916701655.1 Sebastiscus albofasciatus
AAAAAAAAAAAAAAAAGAGTTCTTCTCCCACTCACCTCCCCTTCCTTCTCTTGGCATAGCCGGAGCTTTTAAACACCTGCCATTAACTTTCATGCAAACCACAGAGGATTAGGAATGAATAGTGGGCACCGTCTTCCAACTATGTGTGTGCATGTACGCGGTTTGTGTCACTTTTGCAGGAACTAGCAGAGACAAAGCACCATCTGCACGCAGCAGGCTGTCCTGACTGCCTGCTCCTCTCGCTGGGGCAGAGAAGAGGCTTTTCTGTGAGCATTGTTACGAAACCGACTCTGCTGCCGCTGCTGCTGCTGCTGCTGTTGCTGCTACGCTGGTTGTTAATGCTGACAGCTAATAATGTCCTCCTGGATGACTGTGCCTTGCTGGAGCCAGAGAGGGGAGATGAAGAGAGGCAGGAAGTGAAAGACAGAAACAGATAGAGGGGAAGATACCAGTGGGGCGTGCAACTCTCTCTCTCTCTCTCTCTCTCTCTCTCTCTCTGTCCGAGCTGGTGAAGTTTCCTGAAGAGGATTACACACACATATATACATACACACACACACACACACACACACACACACACACACACAGTGAAAATACAGGCATATTGTGTTTTAGTTCCTCTTTTTTTTTTCCTTCCTTCCTTCCTACTCGCTCACTCCTGCCTCAGCGTCTCAGGAGGGGAGGTGGGCAGAGGAGGAGGAAGAGGAGGAGGAGGAAGGGGTCCATTGTGTCTCAGCAGAGCCCCTATTGCAGTACAGCTGACATAGACTTGTGTCAGGAGGATCCATCCTGCTGATGTGAGGCAAGCTGTAAACTGAAAGAGATGTCTAAAATGCTGAAGTGGGCCCCGGCCAGCGGAGAGATGGCTCTGTTTGTTTGCCATTCTGCTGAGCACCACTTCACGGAGAAAACTTTTCTGCCCAAATTTGCTGACGGGGGAGAAAGGAGGAGGGGGGGGGGGGGGTTCGGGAGTCACTTGTGGGCACACACAGCTCTGTCCATTGTGCGTCTTTGACATTGACATTTGGACATGGTGAGGAGGAGAAAAAAAGAGTTAAAAAGCTTACTTTTTTTTTCATCTCCCTCTCTTACCACACAAACTATTTTGCCACTCCTCACAACACTCAGAGACAGCAGTCATTGAACCTTC
The DNA here is from genome assembly GCA_916701655.1 of Sebastiscus albofasciatus. Taxonomy (NCBI): domain Eukaryota; kingdom Metazoa; phylum Chordata; class Actinopteri; order Perciformes; family Sebastidae; genus Sebastiscus; species Sebastiscus albofasciatus. The sequence continues at coordinate 1,151 of CAKAOI010011691.1, forward strand.
CAACCGCATGAATATGCATGATAAGTCCGCTTTTCTTCTCTGCCCTCTGAGCTGTATTTTTTTCTTTCCACCCAGAGACCTGTCGTGTTGTGTTTGATTGGCCCTGACATTTGAAAAGGTCCTTGAATGCAAAAAAAAAAGTTGTTTATGACAACTGGAGAACTCTCCTTGCAGCAGAGTAAAAATGGCATTTTGAAAGGAGCACAGCTCCTGCATATTTAAATGCTAATGGCTCTGTGAATGTGCAGGCTAATAGGATGTTTCAATCTGGAGTAGTGCAGTATGTACACTTTGAGTATGCAGGCGCACTGTCTGAGTGCTACTTCTAATAGCTCTGGAAGGTGCATCAGCTCATTTTATTAACTGATTATGTGGAGTCTGAAGTTTTTTTTAAATAAATTATCACTTTCCTTTTTACGGCAGCGTGGAGATTATCTCAACACAGAGGCACAAAGAATAGACTTGTGTTCAGAAGAAAAAAAAACCCTCGGGGAAATCTGTTTTTTGAAATTCTGGCATCTGTGGTGTATTATCGCAATGGTTATGATGCAGATAAAGTTTAACAGCTTGTTTTACAAGCTTGCTGATGCCGTGTGGCAGAGTTAGAGTGCTAGTGTTAGACATGGCCCCTGGGGCTCTGGCTGCGCAGCCCTGTAGTGAGGCGTCGAGTCCTTGGCTTTATTATGAGCTGTTTTGTTAGCAGCAGCCCAGCCACAAGTCCCGCGGATCTCCTTGGACTTTGACCTGCTTGTCGAGTGTTTGGTCTCATAGTCCTGCTTGCTCTGTAGCTTTTTCATTGTATGGACACAGGACAATTGATGATGCCATTGGATAAACATATGTATTGAATTTGAGACTGTTATCCAGTTCTGATCACAGTACTGTTCACACTACAAAACTTGCTCTCCTGTAATCGGGAGTCTTAAAGTTGTTGTGGTTTCCACACTACATGACTGCCTGGCGACGGGGTCACACACTACAAGATCTTTCACCGGGAGGAATCCCTCATGAGGTCTCCAAACTACATTTTGTCAGGAAACACGCGAGAAATACACAGCAAATGACGTGATACCATACGCGAGACACATTGCTGATGTTGTCGTCGGCACATGTGTTTACAAAATTGCCTGTCTCCACTAGTTTCCACACTCTTTTTTTTACTATTTATTCCTCAACAACTGTGCTCCGTGTTGCAAATGCAACACATACAGTAAGTTCCTATTATTACAAGCGACCCCTCCTCCCCCAGGTTTACCCTCAACCCGTGTCTTGCGCTCTCATTGGCTGTAGCTCGTGGCCAGAGTCGGCGACAGGTCCAGATATTTAGTATGCTGGATATCTGGAATTTGTCTGTGAAGCGTCGGCGAGCCTCTTTGCTTGTGTCTGTGAGCAGTTCACGCTTGACACTCGAGCGCCGATGTGCGAGCGGCGAGCCAACACCGATTTGCCTCTGATCTGGGCTTTTGTCGGGGAGCTCCAAAAACTGTCCAGGAGCAGAAAATCAGGGCTAAAGTCATGTAGTGTGAACTACCTATTAATTGATAGTTTTATATAGAGTCATTGTTTGATTTGTTAGTGGAGAGCCACAGGAAATAGGGGTTTAGGTAGGTGGGACGACATGTATGTAAAGATGTACCGATTGCCATTTTCTTGGCCGATTCCAATTTCCGTTTTTTTTTTTTTTTTTTAAAGTCTGATCTGCCGATTTCAGATGAACTATAATAGACAGTAAAGCTCCATTTTTCAGCTCCGTCCCGGAACCATCTCGAAAAATATTTTCAACCGTCCCAAAGTCAGTGTCAAATTCTAAATGTTATCCTTTTACTTTGTTATTGTCATCGATAGTGGTTATTTGCATAGAAACACACTATGCAAACACAATGCATGCACAATGCAATGCACACAATTCAAATGATTAGGAAATAAATGATTGTATTGTTATCTAAATATTTGCTTTGATTAAATAAATCCTGGTTTGGGTCATTTTAATTATGTATTATAAGCTGCTGAGGGCTAATGTTAGGAAGTTAAACAGGTCATATTTCTCTCTCTAATATCTATTTTATATTGCTGTGAACACATCTCCTTTAAACAACTGGATTCATTCAAGATTCTGGCCAAAGACTAAATTTCACATGGTTGCATTTGAACACATCCTGATATTGTTATAATTTACCTTCACCCAGCACTCATTTTTACTGAGCAGAGTATCATAATGCAAATCAACACAAACTCTGTTAACGTTAGCTGTTGAGCTCCGTGCTGTTGGCAGACAAGATGTGATTGTCACTGTGATTACTCTGAGCAGCATCTTGGGAATGAATTACAATATAATAAGAGTCTGATTAAGTTAGTTGTTCCAAATGTTTTTAAGGTTGTTCCTCCACGGCTTATTTTGGACTTGCAATTGTGACAAATTGCAGCTTTATGTCTTCCTCACTCACGTTGAAGAACTTCCACGCCCACGACATGTTGTGTGTGTGTGTGTGGCTGTAACGTTACTGACTGTGCTGCTGCATACCGACATATAACCATCATGTGGCGGCGGCGGGGGCGGCACACGTGTGTGTGACTTGCAAAAAATCGGAAGTATGAGACTGATAGACCGGTCGCCGGTCAAGGGCGATTTGCTGAAAACCGTCCGGTTTCAATTGCATTTCTAGATGCGTCAAAGTTCCTGGTTGATTTCTAATTCTTATTTCACCATTGCATGATATGAATCCTAGACCATGATGCAAAATCCATCTGTGTGTCATCGTGAAATATTTGGTTGTAGAAGTTTGGTGATGAAGTGAAAACTGGTGGGGCCAGTTTGCAAACTAGTGTATCTGGCGAGGTAACTCCAACAGAGGAGGTTGAATGGAAGTGTATGATGCAACACAGCTAATAAACCTTGACAGGTTCTTCCGCCATTATGGACTTTACCAGCTCTCTGTTCGCTCAAAAGTCAGCTATTGTGAATTTGGGTGTCAAAGTTTACAAAAGTTGGAACATGACATGAAATATTTCTGTGGCTCTACTACTGTCTCCCCAAGCAAATCCACTGATAGCAGCCTTTTTATTGGAGTGAATTGATTTTTCCATGATGTTTTTAATGCTGGTGTAACTGGGCCCTTAGGCCAATAGAATAACCCAACCATTATTTTTTTAATGCCATAAGTTTATCCTTGCTATCCAGGTTAAAACTGTCTCCATACACCATGCTTTCATGCATCTAACAGCCTCTTTGCTTGCATAAATACTGGCAGGAGTCCAAACAGGGAAATCTGGCAGATATCCATGCAACCATTTGACTCCTAAACCACACTGTTAAGTGAGAGGCTGGACTTCCCATTGATTTAAATGAGCAGTGGACATGGTTGCTGCTACAGAGCATCATACACACTCCCGCATGCTTACACAATGTCACACAAAAGCAGTTATCTACTTGTTGCTGTACAGAGAGATAAACAGGATGAGCTGTCATCCTGCTTCTCATCACTCATCTGTGGTGAAAAGTGGCATATTATCTACTCGTTGCAAGCAGTTATGGAAGTGTTGTTGACAAAGTGAGCGGCGGAGCTGAGCGATGGAGTCTTATCGCCTCAGCTATCTCCATTATGAATATGGATATTACCAATGTTTGGCGAGCCCGAGGCTAATACTTTGATTCTTGGCTGCTGAGAGGAGCTCTGTGGGATGGTTGGCTTTTCAACTTGTCAGCTTGTTCGCGCAAAGACATGTTTGATTTTCACCCCGTATGGAGATGTTTGATTCCTGATCCTGAACAAAAAGGATTTACTGTGGGTTAATGTTTCACTGAGCCCGAGAGAAGCCGCAGACTGACTCTCAGCCCCTCCTACTCGGTCCTCTGTGAATACTCCCCCTCGGGACTCTGTGTGAGGTTAGAAATAGGTGTCCCTGGGGTTTTCAGACAGCTTTAGCAAAATGCTATTTCAAGGCATAATACACACGTATGCTGCAATTTTTCAACATCTTTATGATATATCTGACATATCAGGCAGAGACGTAACTCTCTATAATAAAAATTAAGGGCTGTCAAACGCCATAATAACGCTTTTTAACGCCGCTAATTTCTTTACGCACCTTGTGATTTTTCAGGTTGTAGCGGGCTCAGTTCTAAAGCTAGAGTGAAGATACTGGTGTCAAATGAAACTAGAAAACCTTAGGTACCAATGGGTACCAACCATGTCATAACAGCTTGCGAAGGAGGCTAAATAAAGCTCCAAACTGTCCCATGACCTCTGACCTCAAGATATGTGAATGAACATTGGGTTTTATCGGTACCCACGAGTCTCCCCTTTACAGACATGCCCACTTTATGATAATCACATGCAGTTTGGGGTCATAGTCAAGTCAGCACACTGACACAATGACAGCTGTTGTTGCCTGTTGGGCTGCAGTTTGCCATGTTATGATTTGGGCATATGTTTATACCCATATGACCCATTTTCATTCACATATCTTGAGGTCAGACGTCAAGGGACCCCTTTGAAAATGGCCATTCCAGTTTTTCCTAGCCAAAATGTTCAATAAGTTTGGAGTGTTATTTAGCGACAAACTAGTATGACATGGTTGGTACCAATGGATTCCTTAGGTTTTCTAGTTTCTTATGATACCAGTATCCTCACTCTAGCTTTAAAACTGAGCCTGCGTTATTATCGTGTGAACTTTGACAGCCCTAGATTCTGGACATTATTTGTCATTGTTTTGTGTTGTTAATTGATTTCCAATAATAAATACTGTATATACATACATTTGCATAAAACAGGCATATTTGTCCACTCCCGTGTTGATAAGAGTACAAAATATTTGACAAATCTCCCTTTAAGGTATATTTTGAACAGATAAAAAATGTGCAATTAATCACGACTAAATATTTTAAACGGTTGACAGACCTTGTATAAATATATACCGAACAGGATCTTGTTCCCAGACTAAAAGTGCATGCTGCCTTTTATTTATAGCTCCCGACATCTTTTGACCTAAGGTGAACATTTTTCCAATAATGAAGTTTTGTGCCATCAGGAGATAGGGGAGTGCATTAGTACGATAACAGAGCTACAGTTCATTGGTATTGCCTTGTCAGGGATTTTGCTGATGTATGAGGTCTGTGTTTTACCTACAGCCATACTGAACTCGCTGTTTAAAAGAAGCAGCATAGCCAAATGTGAATATGAAAAAAGATTGAAGTCCTATTATCCTGTTCAGACATTCAGTCAGTGCAGCACTGCTGGAAGATCTTTTTTTGTTGTCATAAAATTGATGTACCAAGGGAAATACCGTATGAATTCCATGCACCAGTCACTTTATGCCGGTGTTGTTAATATTCCACATTGTTATGAGGTTTGTTTTTTGTTTTAATCTTGTCTAGAATGTGCCATGAGGAAAAGTTTTTCATTTCGCTGCACACTGCAGGCTGAAATGATGATAAACCTGAACAGAGGTTGTATGTTTTGCCATCTTTCCAGCCTCAGGGGAAGTTTGAACTACTGAAATATTTCAAATAACTCAAAGAACGTAGCTTTTTGTTCCACTTTTCACCCACTTGTCCGTGTCTTTTCTCCCTTGGCTAAACCTCATCCCTGACCTTTCTCTTCTCTGCTTTTTTTTGTCTACTGCTGAGCTCTCTTTCCCTTTTCCTCTTGAATATCAGTTGTGCATCCTAATCCGTCTGTGCCCTTATCTTGTCTCTTTTTTTCTCTCAGTTTCATCTTGCTCACAGGTTGCTGAGGGGTGTGCTGGCTGACTATGTTTCTTCTGTTTGGTATCTATTGAATACCAGCTGCTGTCCTTGGTCAGGGAAGCATGCAAGTGTAATAAACCTGCCCCGATACACACGCACATAAAAGCAGGCAAACGCACACATACCTGCACTCAGACATAGACAGACACATATATATGAAATGATAAATTGACATTATTGTAAGCAAGCTACTAACTTAATAAGGAGGTTGAAAAGAGACTACAAGCACGGGACTCATCATCATCAAAGCCTGCTGTCATTGAAAAGAGGTCTTTTTAGGTTGCACTGACACAAAATGTTCTCCGCAGTCAGTGTTCATAACTGCAATCATAAAGCTTCGTAAACAAACACCGCTTCATACGATGATCTGCCGTGCACCATCACGACCACAGTCGCTCTCTCATCGTCTCGCTCCCCTCGAGCCTTTCATGCTGGGCAGAGTTTTTCAGAGCTCCCCCTCCCTCCCTGGAGGCTGGATGCAGCCAGACACCCACCTTGGCCCCAGTTCCCAGCCGACACGTCTGTGTTTTTTGGTGTCCGTCTGTATGTGTGTGTGTGTGTGTGGGGCAGCAGCGTTCAGCGGTGTTCTCACAGCCCAGCTGAGACTGACAGATGGAATCATTTCACACCGAGACAGAAAGGCAGGATACAGGAAACCGGGGTGTGTTTAATAGTCCTGGCGCTGCTGTGGTTGGTATTAATCTAGGTCAGTGGCGTTCAGCTCACGGCGAGTCGGCCTCCGGGGCAAGCTTGGCCTTTCCTCAACCCCGTTCACTCAGCTAACTTACAGTCTACTTACCTTTTATGTAGTTTGCTGTTAAAGAACTCGACAGGATGGTTACGCCGCGTAGCAGATTAGTAATGTACCTGGTTTAGCAATCGGAGAACAGAGGCTCCTTCTAGCAGCCCAGATGGCTCACACCACTGGACATTCATAACACACTTCGAGATGTTCAGCTCACAGCTTAGTAAGCTAAAAGGTTTCATTTTGTTCTCGTCATTGCCATTTATGTAAGACATGTTACGTCTATAAAATGTCAGAAAATAGTGAAAAATGTCAGACAGTGTTTAACAAAGCCCAAGATGATGTCTTCAAATGGCTTGTTTTGTCCACAACTCAAAGATATTCAGTTTACTGTCATAAAGAAATAATAAAGAAAAAAAAATCACATTTAAGAATCTGGAATTTTTACTTATTTTTCTTAAAAAATGTATTACTCAAACCGATTAATCAATTATCAAAATAGTTTGCGATAAATTAAATAGTTGACATCTAATTAATCGATCAATTGTTGCAGCTCTAAATTAGTGCTATTGTGTTGGATGTTACAGAGACTGTGATAAATGCAAATGCATATCCCACTGTTCTGATTGCATACAAAAAGTAGTAAACTTTTTTACTCAGATTTTATACACATGGTGGTGTTTTCTTTATACTATGACAATTTTCCTGAAATTAATAAAAATTGCAATATATCACCTTACTTACAGTATTGCTATATATTGCAATATATTGAATCGTAACCCATGTATCATGATACGTGTCCTATCGCCAGATTGTCTATACACAGCCTTAGTCAGTAAACAGCTGAATTTGAGTTTATGCTAGCTGAGCTATGCCTATTCGACTAGCACAGTTTAGCTAACGGTGTAGTTTACCACAGGCACACTCCCAGTAGGCCTGTGTGTCGAACCTCATAACCTTGAGTATTGAAAGCTGTTAAGTAATTAAAAGTGTGCATGAAATGCTTTGCAAGGTTCTTAGTGTTCTTCTTCTTTCATCAAATATTTCCTTTGCTGGGTTTTATTGAGGCAAAGTTCTTGTTTGGCTGCTTGTGTTAAGACAAACACTGATGAAGTTTGGCATGTTTTGCTATAAAAAAACATGTCTATATTCCTCAAACTAAGGTATTGACAATAATACAAAATAATATAGGTGTCTGAAACTGAAACTGAAACTCAGCTGCAATATTGACACCAGTATTGAACATTTTTAATTTCCACCAAGAGTCATCCAGGTGGACCCCGCACTTTTGTATTTATTCCACACATGCCAAGAAAAAGACTTCTAATTAGACAGTTTTAGATGAAACAGACAAACGAACCAAAAGAAGCCGGGTTACAAACCATGTATTTAGGCCTGAACCAATAGGCGTACTATTACTAGTGGTGTAAGAAAATATCGATACACACGATATTATGTTTTGCAATATTTTAACGCTGCATTGATTTTTAATTAACCTCTTAAAAATCCAACGGACCACCGGCGGACCTGGGTGGTTGTAGCCGCAGTTTTAAAGCTAAAGTGAAGATACTGACATCATATGAAACTAGAAAACCTAAGGAATCCATTGGTACCATGTCATACTTGCATGTCGCAGAGAATGGTAAATAATGCTCCAAAGCCATCTGGCATCTGACTTTTTTTTAAACTCAATTTGTATACATATGGTGTGTCTTTATATGACAGTTTTCCTAAAATTAGATTTGAAAAAAATCAAAACATATCTCCTTGCTTACAGTATCGTAATATATCGAATCGTTACCCATGTATCATGATACGTATCGTATCGTCAGATTCTTACCAATACACAGCCTTAACTATTAAACCTGTACCCAAAATGAAAAAATTGCATTGCTTGAAATGCTTGGCATAACAACATTTGCTTACCCTTAGTGTAAGCTACATAGATCTTTATGAAAAGTGAAAAACAAATAAATAATCCACTATTCCATGACGCAAATATAAGCCACATCTCTGAACTTTTTACATGCCAAAGATCAGATTTGATTGATTTAAATTAGTCGGTACTTCATATGACCAAGGGTTCAAGAAGCTCTCTTGTGGTGAGGATTACATGTCTGTATCATGATTTACCTCCTCTAGGAATTGGGAACCAAAGCTCATTCAAAAATATGAGCGTTTGCACTCACAACATGAACTCATCTCTACAGTTAATTTGCAGTTTAATTGGTTTTACAGTTGTTGCATATGCATCAGGTGCTCAGTCGTTAATTGGTAGGAAAAGACAGATCATCGAGTTCAACAATTAAAACGGCACTTGCCAACCTCAATACACACAAATGTACAAGTGTATCTAATTAGACTAAATCTATTCAGAGGGGATTTCGTGGTAATGATTTACTATTATGTATTACGTGGAGAGTAAATTTACTCGGTAATGTCGTACCTGACGAGCAATATTCAAATAGATTTTGCAGTAAATTGCTGACAGGGATCATGGTGACATGGAAAAGAAGGTGGTTATCTGTCTTCCTTATGTGTTTTCCTTTACGAACCATCACTTTGCTCTTTAGACCCAGAAGCAGTCGCTTTAATAGTCTCTCCTCGTTAGTCATGCTCTGTGTTTCTTTGAAAATCCTAAATTTACTCCTTAAATGTGACTGTGGCATCTCCATTCTTCAATCAGCCATTGGTTGAGTCTTTAAGACATTGGCTCCGTTCCAACACATTCACATTTTTTTCCCATTTAATTTCTGAATTTGAAGGTCCATCTCCCCGAGGCGTAATTATTCCATAGCCCTAAAATATAATTGCATTTTTGTCGCTCCTCTTCGCTCTTTCCTCGGGGTTTCCATCATGCAGCTAAATGGTTTTAAACATTTCACTCTGGAGAGGTGTAAGAAATCAGTGAGCATAAGGTTAGATATTTTGAGTAAATGGAACTAAATTGTTTTGACTTGTGCTAAATGATAAGGTGTCTGTGTTTTTGCTCTGGCCTCGCGTTAATGAGTTTATAGCTGAGGAATGGGGAGGTGCTAAAGAGCTGAGAGAGACAAGGTGAGATGGCGAAGACACTCTGCTGATTACAGTTTCACACACACTCCAGTGTGTTACTGGTAAGACTTTAATTTATGAGCAAAAAGTCAGTACACACAAAAATTGGTTTGTGCTGGCTGATACATTGTTTACTGTCTGGAGGAAGCCATGGCACTCACCGACCTTAGAGGCTCTGCTGCCTGGTGTTGCCCACTAATAAATATAAAAAAAAAAACTTAACTCCACTGATTGATCAGGGGAAATCATTACACTCACATGGGGACACACATTAGTACATGTTATCATGGTTACCAAATGATTTGCATAAATATATAATGAATGATCCTTATACATAAGATCGCATTCCTAACAGCTGGACGGAGGATTTAGTAGTAGTACAGCTACATTTAAGTACTATTTTCACATTGATTAATCTGCCAATTATTTAATGGATTGATTGATCAATCATTACAAAGATGTCAGCAAATTGTGAAAAATGGCCACAAGACTTTCCTTGTGACTATGATGACATCTTCAGATGTATTATTTGGTCTGACCAACTGTCCAAAACTCAAACACATTCAGTTTACAATGATATAAAACATTATAGAGAGAAGCTGGAACCGGAGAATATTTGGCATAAATATTTTGCTTAAAACTACACGCATCGACTATTTAATCACATGTCCATAGTCAATCTTATCAACATGGGAGTGGGCAATTATTTCAATTAAATATTTTAATTGATTGACAGCCCTAGTATATATTTATTATTGGAAATCATTTAACAATACAAAACAATGACAAATATTGTCAAGAAACCCTCACAGGTACTGTATTTAGCATAAAAAATATGCTCAAATCATAACATGGCAAACTCAAGCCCAACAGGCAACAACAGTTTTCTAGTTTCATAGTATCTTCCCTCCAGCTTTAAAACTGAACCGGCTACAACCTCGTGAAGGCGTTATTATCATGTTATCTTTGACAGCCCTACTTACAACATGACTAAAACGATTAGTTATCAAAATAGTTGCCGATTGATTTTTCAGCAGTTGAATAATTTATTAATCGATTAATTGACTAATCGTTTCAGGTCTAATTGGTGGTTTAGCTTTTGAGTTCCTACGAAAATCACACATCTATCCTTAGATTTCCAAACAGATCAAATGAGTTCACTTCACAAAAGCGAACTGAGACCCAACTTTCAGTTCTTTATTTGACACCAGAGCTCGATGCATAGCGTTCACACCAGCCTAAATGAACCAAACCAACCGCAACCGCAAATTTACTACAGTTTGCTTAAACCAAACCAAACAGTTACGTGTGAAAGCACCCAGAGTTTCTAGAACGTGATAAATGTATACATGTTAAGTAAGGTAAGAATCAAATGGGCCCTCAGTTATAAAGGTTAGTTCAGGGGAAGAGTGTGTCACCTCATGTTTACTCTATTTCTGCTGCGTCCATGACAACACATCCAACCTGGCATACATCCTACTTAGCAGTGAGCATCAAAAGGTGTCCTTAATTCACTTTCATTATTATATCTACCACTGGTCTCATCCACCAGTCCCAGGGTCGCCGCGAAGAGAAGTTGGTTCAATTGTCACAAGTGTATTGCTCTTATATGTAAGGTTAGTGTGTCTGTAGTTCAGCACTCTGCGCTGGTCTTTGTCCCTCCAGAGAAAAAAGGTCTGAGGTCATTCTCTTCAATAGGAAAGTGGATAGGACAGATTTATTACCACAATAAAAGCATCTTGGACACAGCCTTTCATCTGTCTGCCTAAGTACCACAGGTTTCTGTGTGATTGCTTGTGTGCGTGCATAATGTGCTTTTTCATGTGTAAATGTGTGAGGTGAAATGAGTAAATTCAGTATTTAGTCTATAAGGTAAAGGAGAAAAAATTACCAAGATAACATGTTTACAACATCTTTTATTTAATTCAAACATGGGCTCTGTTTTGTGAAGTCTTCAGTGGCCTGTGTTGTGAAAAAATGCATTATTCTAGATGCCAAACTTTGTTTTAGTTCATTAGTTGTAAAGAGCTGGAGAGAGGAGGAATGCAGGCCATGCCGAAAGCCTCGCCGGGTTAGGCTAACAGGCTGCCGTGCACAATAATGTCACCATTATGCGTTTCCTGGGTGACTTACACGAATAGGCATTATTACAAAATTGTGCATTAGCCCAAGTCAGCAGTTAGTGCTGCTGCAGTCTCATTTCGTTTAGAGTTGAAAGGAGAGAAAGATGGCGAGAATGTGAGGGAGGAAGGGTGGGAGGGAGGGAGAGGGAAGGGGGGGAGGATGGGAAAATGGTTCAGAGAAAAGGCGATGTAAAGGAGAAATGGGGAATGAAAAGAATGCGATCTGCCAGAGGCTGACAGGACATGCAAAAGGAGGTAAAAGGATACACAGAGAGGCACAGATGGACTGACAGACTTGGGGGATGATGATGGAGAGGTAGAAAGAGGAGAGCTGTAATTGTCAGTAACTGGTGTATTTAGACAGGGAAGGGTTGGAGGAAGAAAGAGGCTGGCAGGGAGGAGGAAGGTGTAAATCAGCGGTCTGAGCGACAGCTTTACGTGCCCCTCGGAGCCCCAACTATCCGATTAATGAGAGAAGAGAAACCTTAACCACCTTCCCCTCTCTGCCTCTTCGTTTTCTGCTATCTTGCACTTTCAGGGACATAAATCATAGACTCTTAAGCAGTCACTTTGGGTAGCTGCTACACAATTCTTCCTCAAAATGTTGACTGTAAGGTACCCCTGTCCTATGATTTGCTGCATTAATGAGATTTTACCGCAGCTAGTGTCCATTGAAGCACATTCATTACAGTTGTTAAAGGAATAAGTCGACGTTATGGGAAATGCGCTCTTTCTTGCCAAGAGTTAGATGAGAAGATTGATATCATTCTGTTGTTTGTTCGGTAAATATGAAGCCGGGGCCAGCACCCGGTTAGCTTAGATTAGCATAAAAACTGGAAACAACTAGCTTGGCTCTGTCCAAAGGTAAAAACATCCACCTATCAGCACCTCTAAAGCTCACTTATCTAATCTGTATAAAGACAGAAGTGTAAAAACAACAAGTTGTGGTTTTACAGGAAGTTATGTGCCAGACTATTTCTTGGCCAGGTTTTCTTCCTATTTTGGGTTAGGGTTTACTCTCTGGTTTTTGTACAGATTAAACAAACAGTATATAATGTGCTAATTGTTGAGTTTTAGAGATGCTGGTAGGCAGATATTTTGACTTTCCAGGACAGCCAAACTAAGCAAAGCTAAGGTCCCCACATTCCCCCACCTTGTTTGGAAGTGTTTTGAAGGTCATGTGGATGGATGAAAGCAGATTAGATTAGGCTATAATATGTGCATAATGTATGTATGAGGGCTGTCAAAGTTAACGCGATAATGCGTTAACGCAAATTTGTTTTAACGCCACTCATTTCTTTAATGCATTAACGCAACTTGCAATTATCAGGTTGTCCAAACTTGTGCTAAATTGTGGTGAGGAAAACTGTCATGGCGATTTTCAAAGAGGTCCTTTGACCTCTGACCTCAAGATATGTGAATGAAAATGGGTTCTATGGGTACAAGTCATAGTCAAGTCAGCACACTGACACACTGACAGCTGTTGTTGCCTGTTGGGCTGCAGTTTGCCATGTTATGATTTGAGCATATGTTTTTATGCTAAATGCAGTACCTGTGAGGGTTTCTGGACAATATTTGTGTCGTTAATTGATTTCCAATAGTAACTATTCATACATTTGCATAAAGCAAGCATATTTGCCCACTCCCATGTTGATAAGATTATTAAATACTTGATAAAGCTTCCTTTAAGGTACATTTTGAACAGATAAAAAATGTGTGATTAACTATGGACAGTCATGTGATTAATCACAATTAAATGTTTTAATCGATTGACAGTCAAGTATTACATTTTCTTTTGCTAACATTATATATTTACATAGCTAACAGCCATATTTAGCATTACGGAATTTAGCTAGCTAGGGCATTCGTAAACGTTGAAGTTGCCAGATCTCTCAAGAGTGTGTTGCCGAGACCGAGACAGGTCTCGAACAAAATTCATTTTCTCCTGATTTGTCTCTCTGAAAATTGCCATTTTAGTGTCGGAAAATTCTAAATATATACTGTATGTGGCTTGTGAAAAAGGGGTCCAATATTTACTTTGGTGACTATGGGGCGAAAGAATCGGTCTTAATCTCTGTTCACGTTCACATTGATGGACACAGGACATGCCACTAGTCTCCTAAAGGGGCGCGGCGAAACCCATGTGACACAGATACAGGGAACCGACTCCCAGTGCACCTTCTCCTTTCTGAACCGTCTCTGTTGCTATCAGTCATCTCATCTAACTCTCAGCAAGAATAAGCGAATTTATGTCAAACTATTCCCTCAACGAGACGATGTGTGAAGCTCACGGCTGTCACAAGTAGAGACGAGGCTGCACTAAAAACAAAGATATTCAAATGGTAAGGGATGGAAAAGAGTAAAACGGGTTATTTCCAGTTCATCTAAAGGTCACCAGGTTTCCCCTTCAGCTTGATTCTTTGACTACAAACCCATACTTGCATAGCTCAGTCCCCCTTTTGTGTGTGTGTGTGTGTGTATGGTCTGTTGGTCATCAAGTTCACATAGTTAAACTAGTTCACTGAGGTCAAGGGCTGGAAGCTCGGCTGGTCTAAAAAAAGAGAGAGCACGACGTTCTTTTTTTTTTTCAAGATGAAAACTCCCCCTTGTAGTGAACGCCTCCACAGATATTTCAGTCAAAACACGTGTTATGACAAAGTCAAAGCTGTAGCTTTACTTCACTGTGTGCCTTCTCACCTTTAGCCAAACCCACAGGTTTCTTAATCTGGCGAGAGGGCTCCTCTGAGAGATGGCCTCGGTCAGAAAAAGACCTCTTTCGCTTTCTCTTCCCTCCCTCTGTGTCTTCTGCGCTATTACCAACCTAAACAAGATCTCCTGGGCTGCCTGCCTTGTTATGTGCTTTTCATCACAAAAGGAGTAGAAAAGAGTGAGTGCGAGTGAGAGAGCTGAAAGAGAGAGATGTTTTTTGAAGTGTAAAACTGGGCTCTTTCTGCTTGTGAAGTTTCTTGATGTACAGGGTGTTAGATGGGAGAGTATGAATTCATAACCTCTTGGAGTGATGCAACAGCTGCAACAATGCAATGTAACGCCTGGCGCGGCACTCAGACTTTTTTTTTTGTGGCATTTCGATGAAAATTGTATTTCTGTTTGTGAGACATGGAGAAGCTGTGGTGGCACATCTGTGGTGTACATCTGCTACAGTGTTAAAAGCTCTTTACTTTGAGCACCGCTCAACTCTGTAACAACATTTTATCCACTATTAAAGTGCAGAAAAAAAAGAGCTTTATTTTGTAGGTCCATCATGTGAGTGCCATTTAAATGATTTAAGTCTATAAGTCAAAGCTGTACAGGGTAACTTCATGCTTCTGCAGCCCAAACATGCAACTGTATGAAGGACTACATTACCCAGATCCAGTATGACACAAATAACTGCATACCATGACAATTCCCATCATTGACTATACATCAGTTGTGCTGCAACTAACGAGTATTTTAAGTTTGGATTAATTCGGCCATTATTTTGTCACTTAAAGGAACAGTGTGTAAAATTTCAGGGCCTCTATTAACGGAAATGGAATATAATATTCATAACTATGTTTTCATTAGTCTATAGGCACCTCAAACTAAGAATCGTGTTTTTGTTTGCTAAGGATGAGCCCTTCATACCTACATAGGGAGCGGCTCCTCCTCTTCAGTCGGAGTCCACCATGTTGCTCTGCCATGTTTCTGTCGTCTTGTTTTGACCAACAGTACAAAACCCAAATATATAATGTTTACAATGATATGAAACAGAGAAAAGCTGCAAATCCTCACATTGTAAAAGCTGGAACCAATTACCAGTATTTGACATTTGTGCTTGACAAATGTCTTAGACAATTCATTGATTGAAATGAATTAATCAAGTATTTTTTTTTTAGCTCTAGACATTACAAGTTAATTTGAGCAAATAGGAGGTAACTACTGAGTTTATATTAGATGAGATAATCTTTGTTTCAACCATAATTTGCGATTCAGGCTGATAAAATAAGCTTAAAGTAGTATTTTATTTTTTGTAAAAACAAATATGGTTGCTCTGTGTTCCTTTTTTTTTTTTTTTTTTAAGCCCCGACGAAGACCTACAGTGGTCGAAACATGTTGGCTTTTTAAATGATTTAGCCACTACAACAAAGGCTTTTTAATATATTCTCTTCCTCGTTGCCACTTGTTTTGATATTTTTTTGATATTTTGGATTGCCTTCCTGTTTATCATGTACAGAAATGTGTTCAAGTGACACTGATTCACAAGAAAACTGGTTCAAAATACAGACATTATGAACGTAACAGGTATACTGTATGTAGTGCAGGAACAACATGGTGTTGCATTCATTACTTAGAATAGATAACAGCCATATTTTGTGGTCTAAACCAAAAAGGCTCTTTGTGTCGTAAATAATCATAATCAAAAGTATAAAATCAGTCATACTGGGAGTGGAGACACAGAACAAAGCTTTAAGCTACGAGTGTGAACTTTATAAATAACTCAAGACTGCTCGGTCTGTGGTGGCGACACATACGTAGACAAATATTTATATGAAAGCTTGATTAGTGCACCTGAAGGCACCATCCAAGCTGACTGACTGTAAACTGAAGCAACCACACATGTAAAAAACTGATGAACACGTAGCACATTATTATTAGATACACAGTATTGCCTCATTCAGGCCTTCTGGCAGGTTGCAGGTTGGGGTCACAGAGGGGAGTCCAGCAGTGCATGAAATGCATCAAAGTAGAAAGGCAAGAAGTGTAATTTCAAAACATTTGTGGATTGGCTATGCTGCAGAAAGGGTGTGAAGTGAAAGTCAGATGTCTTTGTCGTAAATCATACCAGCTTGTAAAACTTTTATATGCAGTTATGATGCGTGCTTTTCTCAGCCCACAAAGTCAAATTCCTGGTTCATCAAAGACGAGATAAAAACTTTTATGACCAAAGAATATTGTGAGGTTTGCAACATTCGTCAGATCTGACAACCGTTCCTTTGGTCACAATCTGACTCGGTAACATTCACAGACTTGTCAGGGAACCTGTGAACACGACTACCCCGCCCACAAGTAACACATCCAGCGCTGTGTGTGTCGCCTTCTCTCTACACCGAGCCACGCAGACAATCCCTAGAGGTTATGTGTTGCTGTTGTTTGCATGTGTGTGTGTGTGTGTGTGTGTGTGTGTGTGTGTGCCTTTCTCCTCTTCCTCTTCCTCTCCTCCAGCACTGAGCACGTATTTTCTCTCAGGTCAATCCCCTTATTGTTAAGTTACATAACAGCACTTAGTCAAGTAACAATCCAGCAGCGATAGTGCTAAAGGCTGCAGGATAACTGTACTTCCTCTCTGGCACTTCTCTGGCTGAGAGCTCTTCTCAAAGTTGCTGTTGACTTTTCAACCTGCTTAGTGGAGTCGACTTCTCTGGAAATGGAGTGGAACTCCTTCTTGCATGAGACAAATCTCTGGAATTAATTATGATGTCATATATACCGCAGATTTGGGTTTTTGGTCGAATGCAGCTCTCAAACTGCTGAGCAGGCCATTCTTCTAAGCCACCCCTTCAGTTGAGACCACCAGTGAGAAAAGAAGTGAAGAAATGTCATGTTTGACGAGCGGAAATCTGATTCTGAGTGAATGTAGAGGTTTGGGGGATACAAACATCTACATATTTTTATTGATATATATTCAGTATGCTTAAAAAATCAGTTAATCAATCGACACCATTCACGTAGACCTAAATATAAGTGGTCGACAAAATGTGCAAACCTCATTAGTATATCCTAATATGTCAAATCAAATTGATGTGCAGTGGCATTAACTGTGGTTTATGCATTATATCATATAGTAAACTAAAATTAAGCAATAAATCATGTTAATTTAGACAGAAGATAACATGTTATGATCCTGTCAACACAATTAGGGCTGTCCTCGACCAAAGAAATTCTTGGTCGACTAACACTCATACGATTTTGTCGACTAATCGATTAGTTGATTTAGTGGACAGATCTGTAAAATAATTTCTCCACAAAATAGTCACAAGGGCTGTCAAAGTTAATGCGATAATAACAGATTAAGGCAAATTTGTTTTAACGGCACTAATTTCTTTGACGCATTAATGCAACTTGCAATTTTTAGGATGTAGCGGGGTCAGATTTAAAGCTAGAGTGAAGATAGTGGCATCATATTAAACTTGAAAACCTAAAGAATCCATGTCATATTAGCTTGTTGCCAAGGAGTTTAAATAACGCTCCAAACTTGTGCTAAATTTTGGCAAAGAAAAACTGGCATGGCCATTTTCAAAGGGATCCCTTGACCTCTGACCTCAAGATATGTGAATGAAAATGGGTTCTATGGGTACCCACGAGTCTCCCCTTTACAGACATGCCCACTTTATGATAATCACATGCAGTTTGGGGGCAAGTCATAGTCAAGTCAGCACACTGACATACTGATAGCTGTTATTGTCTGTTGGGCTGCAGTTTACCATGTTATGATTTGAGCATATTGTTTTATGCTAAATGCAGTACCTGTGAGGGTTTCTGGACAATATTTGTCATTGTTTCGTGTTGTTAATTGATTTCCAATAGTAAATATATACATGCATTTGAAAAATGCAAACATATTTGCCCACTCCCATGTTCATAAGAGTATAAAATACTTGACAAATCTCCCTTTAAGGTACATTTTGAACAGATAAAAAAAATGTATGAAGAATTTGCAATTAATCGCGATTAAATATTTTAATCTATTGACAGCCCTAATAATCACTCACACAAAAGCACCACTTTAAATCTTGTGTTTACTAGAGATGTGCTCCTAAGTTTCTCAGAAATAAGTCATTCAGCCTGAAAAAAAACATAAAAAATGACTACTCGACTAAAGAAATCTCATCGACTAAGACCAAAACGACCGATTGGTCGACTAATCGTCTAAGAGGGGGCTGCCCTAATCACAATACAGCTCCACTAAGTGGAGACTTGCATTTTGTACTTTTTTGAAATCATATTCCACCCATGCACCCATTCACAAGACTGAATAAGCAAGTGTTTGTAAAAGGATACATGTTAATACTGAATCATTGTCTAGCCCTGCCATATAATCTAATTCAACTTACATTAAATTTAACTTAACTTTTAAAATCTAGTTGTATTGCACAGTATTGTATCGTTATCGCATCATTTTATTCCAATTCTGATATTGTATAACCACCACATGTTATTGTACATTTTGAATAATTGTTTTGCGGGCACCTGTGCGCTACTGCAGCCTATATGTCATGCACTGTTATTCCACCGAGGCAGTGAAGTCTATATGAGAAGAGTTTATAATGACTAAATGGCCAGATGCACCCGTGACCTGCAGCGTTGCCGTTCATGCTGCACAGAGTATAGGATGCCCATGCCAGTCTATTCATAGCCAAGGCGGCGTGACTCCCCCGCCTCTGACTGACTGTTTCCTGCTTTCCCTCTTGCTCAATTACTTCTCCTCTGACTCCCACATGTGGGTCTTCAGCTCTTTGGCAGCAAGGCTTACCTTGTGGAGGAGGGAAGCTGAAGCGCAGCTGACTGGCGAAGCGAGCCGAAATGTGTTTGGTTAAAGAAAGACGTGTCGGAGAAAAGACGGGAGCTCATACTGTGTTTGAATGCAGGAGACATTTAACACCTACAAACTTTCAAATTCACTCAGCTGCAGTGCGCCTACCTCCCGACAGCTGGCACAAATAAAAATGCTACATCAAAAATCCTAATTCAGCCATATTGCTTAGCCTTAACATTTGTAATTGCGGTCACATTGTAAATATCAATACATCATCATATAAGTACTCAAGTGAGAGCTGCTTTCAAAGTGCAGCACTCTAGGATTGGGCCCTGAGGCGAATATAGAAATAAACAGAGGTAGGGTTATAAATGCGAAAGTGCTGAAAAAGATACTGTTAAAATGTAGGAGGAGGATGGTGTCACACTGTACTCATCCTGTTAGCCGATGTTTTTTCTAGTACTTTCCACTCCCTCCTGCCAACCCCCCATTTTATGTCTTTATTCTGCTGATACAACCTCCTCCCGTCTGCTGACTAACTGACCCACATTCCTCTGTGTGACTCGCTGCCCTTAGAGTGTGTGTGTGTGTGTGTGTGAGCCTACATTTCTGCTTGTCATCTTGTGTGCATTCTTGTGCCTTCCTCTCTCTCTCTGTCTGCCTGCCTCCTCCCTTCCCCACCACCACCACCACCACCACCTAAAAAACAGTGCCGGGTCCCTCAGGCTTCAGCAGGAACCAATTAGAAGATTGCTTTTTAGAGGAGCATCAGTCACTGAACATAAATGATTGGTAAAACGCTTCATTTGCTCACTCCACTCTGTGTTTGTCTGCTTTTCGCTGTGCACCGCTCAGTTTGGGGGCGCTCTGGTTGCCGAAGTGACATTTCTTCATTAAATTAGATGAGCAGTGCTCGCTGAGGTGAGACTCCCTCTAGTGGAGGATCGAGCCTCTGCAAGGGGTCTGATTTGAGTGATAACTGCTAAAGGTGTGTAACTGTGCATGATGATCGCTGTTAGGTGTGATGCACTTTCAGGAAGCCAGAAAAGTCACGATTAGTACGTGTTAAGTGACTGAACAGTGTCAAACCTCCTCAGCTTGAAGAGCTGAACATGAAGTGAAAGCACCAGTAGGCAGATTGGAGCAAATATGATTTAAAGAAAAAGTATTTTTTTATAAAACGGTCACTATATCCTGACAGTAGTGCATACTAGCTTGTCACGAAGGAATTAACATAACGCTCCAAACTTGCGCAAAATTTTGGTGAGGAAAAACTGTCAGGGCCATTTTCAAAGGGGTCCCTTGACCTCTGACCTCAAGATATGTGAATGAAAATGGGTTCTATGGGTACCCACGAGTCTCCCCTTTACAGACATGCCCACTTTATGATAATCACATGCAGTTTTGGGGCAAGTTGTAGTCAAGTCAGCACACTGACACCCTGACAGCTGTTGTTGCCTGTTGGGCTTGAGTTTGCCATGTTATGATTTGAGCATATTATTTATGCTAAATGCAGTACCTGTGAGGGTTTCTGGACAATATTTGTCATTGTTTTGTGTTGTTAATTGATTTCCAATCATAAATATATACATACATTTGCATAAAGCAGCATATTTGCCCACTCCCATGTTGTTAAGAGTATTAAATACTTGACAAATCTCCCTTTTATGGTACAATTTGAACATATTAAAAATGTGTGATTAATTTACAATTAATCTTGATTAATCATGGACAATCATGCGATTAATCTTGATTACATATTTTAATTGATTGATAACCCTGATAATTATATTTTCATAAATTACTGAGATATGGAGTTTGGCAAAAAGGGTTTTTGACTGGCTGCCACTTCAGTATTATACATTCACTCAGGGACTTGACAGTGGTCATATTCAATTAGGAAAAGCCTTTGTCTTGTCTTTGTATGCTTTTTGTTGATTTGTAACAAAGTAGGAACTACAATACAATACGGTCCCATCCGCCCCCGGGTTACTAAACATAAAATCCAAGAAAGCATTTTCAAAAGTTGCGAAATTCACTGCGGATATACTGTACGTCACTGTCAGACTGGCTTCCAAGAATAATCTTTGTCCCTGCTTTCTTGTATTTCAGGTTTAAAACAT
Source organism: Sebastiscus albofasciatus (assembly GCA_916701655.1). Lineage (NCBI taxonomy): Eukaryota > Metazoa > Chordata > Actinopteri > Perciformes > Sebastidae > Sebastiscus > Sebastiscus albofasciatus. The sequence goes on from CAKAOI010011691.1 coordinate 22,458, forward strand.
CAGCTAGCTAACGTCAGGAGGATTGGAGCATTCAAGACTTTAAGGAGGAGAGAGGTGGATACAAAAATCCAGAGAGAAGAGAACGTTTGAAGCTGTGACGGGATGGCTCTGGTCGACAAACATAAAGTGAAACGCCAGCGGCTGGACAAGATCTGTGAGGGTGAGACAGACTCCTTTAACTCTCCATTCTCTCTCTTCTTTCTGCTTTTTTTATGTACTTGTGGATTTGAAATGCTGGCTACACATTCGCAGGTCACTGGAAGTTGATTATTTAGCGTGTGTGTCTTTGTGCGTGTACATGTAACTTTGAGTATTAGTTCCACAGGTTTATGTTGAAGCTATATGAAAAGATTCCATCTACTGTTATATTGAAATGAAGTTTCCACCAGTATTCAAGCCTTTCAGCCTGCTGCTACAAATCCAGTGAAAAGCCAGTGGGATCGTTTGCATAAGTGTGTTTGTGTGTGTCAAAAGGGAGCCTTGGGACCAGCCGAGGCTCCAGACTTCAGCTTTGAAGGCTGTCTAGGAGGGAGAAAGTGTGTGTGTGTGTGTTGAGGAGGTTGGGCTGATGGCTGAATGAGACTTGAGTTCGATGTTTCCAGATTGCTGGAGAGATGAAGTAGGGAGAGTTTGTAATAAAGTGAAGCACTCCTCAGAGCCCTGAGATTGATTATAGTGGGTAGTGTGATTGATTTGTGTGTGTGTGTGCGTGTCCATCTAGTGCTTTGTCTTTCTCACACAAACGCATGCAATGAGATGTTGCTTTCGCTTTTCCTCACGCAACGACAGGAACCGCTGAATGTTGATTTAGTGTGTGTTTGCATGTCCAAACTCGTAGTCATCCTGCTGTACTGTGTAGTACAAGATGAAGAAATTCTCCTTTTTGCAATGTGAGTATAGCCGCCAACTGCTGTTCCATTAGCTTCTATAACTCTCAAACACTCATTGGGGGTTTCTTTCATCCGTCTTTGTGAGAAAGTGAAACGTGTTCTGAGGTTTACTCATGGACTGTAGACGTAGCCACCATGACGTCACCGTGATGTCACCATGACGTCACCGTGATGTCACCGTGATGTCACTTGTTGGTTTGTGGACTACCATTTTGAAGCTTCGAGTTCGGCATTTGACTCTAAATGGGACCATAATTTACTAAATGAACATCATGCTGTATTAAAGAAGACTTAAACTTAACGATTGAGACCATAAACTCATGTTTACAGTGTTTGCTGAGGTAATAAATCAAGTAAGGGTCATTTTCTCATTGACTTCTACACAATCAGACTTCTTTTGCAACCAGAGGAGTCACCCCCTGCTGTGTTTACTATCTGTATTTCAGTCAGGAACACTGTCATCATAGACGTAAAGGTGCAGTATGTAGGATCTGGTGGTATCTAGCCGTGAGGTTGCAGTTTACAACCAATTGAAGCCTCTCCCGTGTGCCAAATGTGTAGGAGATCTACGGTGGCTGAAGTGAAAAGGACCCGCTCCAAAACGGCTCATTTTAAGGTCAAGAAAATCGCATATTTTCAGGTGATTATACACTAAAGAAAATATACTTATTAATATTTTATTCTATTTCTGCCAATAGATCCCCCTAATTGTTACACACTGGTCCTTTAAACCATTGCAACACGTGGAAATACAGTTATGCCTGGCGTTGATGACTCCGCTCTTAAGATGCTCCCTGGATTAGCCAAGCAGCATGCTAAGCCGAAACAGGGAGCACATTGCAGAAAACCCCCCAATGGGTAGATATGAGTGGGCCCAAAGCAAGACATTGAACACCATTTTAACCTTTGAACCATGTTAGGAATCTGAACTAGAAAGGCTGGGGTGGTGGAGGCAAAGCTTTGCCAACAGCAGCAACGGTAAGTTTGGCAGCATTGGTGTTGTAGGGATCAGACAGGAGGGAGTCCTATTCAAATGGACCACCTTGTTGTGAAAATGAACTGTGATTAGTGTGTGACTGATTATTAGAAGCGATGATTCAATCAGCGGGTTGTCAGCTGATTATAGCTGGGGCGTATGACATCCGTGTCCTGCATGTAACGCATATGCACCAGCTGAATTCACATCAGAGCAGCGGAGATGTGCGGCATGCGGCAAGCTGCCGTGCAATGACTATGAAAAGCTGCGGTGGCCGCTCCCGAGCACAGCGTGCTGCGGGTGTTTGATTCTGCGGTCAAGCGAAAGTTGGGAAAAGTTTAACTTTTATTGGCAAAGTGTGGCAAGAGAAGACCCGCAGCCAATCAGGAAACAGATCCTGTGACTCCTGTGTCATGTTGACCTATGTTCCAAAGAATTTCTTTTCCCGCCAGAAACACATGAATACGCCTCCCGGCCACCAGAAAAATATGATTATTGCGGCAAGACGCACTTCGCAGCTTCCTGGTGTGTATAGCATTAAACAGAATTTGCCGTTAGAATTAGATTTTAATTAAAGGTAGGGTTGGTAGAGTTGTTCAATAAAATGTTTTGTTATATTAGTTGAAATTCTGTTAATCTCATCCTGACAGCAATTAATAAATCAAATACTCTAGAAAAAAAGAAAAAAGGGAGGCCTGAAGCAACAGATTGTCAGTGTTGCTGACTTGTCATCTTTCCAGATTTAGTGATTTAGTGAGCTACTTTTGTCAGTTTTCAAGTGCGACCCCATGAATGTCCTTCGAGTAGAGAAAGTGAGCGTTGTTTCCCCATTTGAATGATTATTACACTCACTTACACACCAATGGCTGCTTTGCAAGGCACTGGCATGCCCATCGGGAGCAACTTGGGGTTTGACATGTGGACAGGAGGAGCCAGGGATCAAACCGCCAACCCTGTGATTATTGGACGACGGCTCTACCGCCTGAGTCACAGCCACCCCAATATAATATACAGTATATACTGTAACTATAAACACTTTAGATTGCCTTTAGACATCGCCAGACAACACGTCGTAAACTAGTTTGGTTGAAGCGTCCCCTGGCCCTAACTGTTTCCCCCTTGTCCATGATATCTCCCCACGCTCTTTTCTAACTTGACCTTTCCTACCTCTGTCTCTGCAGTATAAAAGATTTTTGTCCCTCTTCGTCCATTCTCAAATCATCACTAGACTGGCCTCAGTCTGTCAAACTAGTGATGTTTAACCTGTGGCCGTCATGGGAAACATTTGTTAAAGACAGCTCAAAAAGAAATATTAAAGAGGACCTACCATGCTCATTTTCAGGTGTACATGTATTTTTTGGGTTTCTACTAGAACATGTTTACATGCTTTAATGTTGAAAAAATGTTTTATTTTTGTCATGCCAGCTGTGCTGCTGCACTTCTTGTCACCCTCTGTCTGAAATGTTGTGATCGTAATAATTGTGATCTCAGTATTGACCAAAATATTTTTGCCATAATCGAGCAGCGCTACTCTGTTGTGATTAGTCAACCGAACCAAACTCTTCGGACTGCGCTCCAGCTCTGCTCTAGCTAGCTTTGTTGGAGGGCATGCTAAACTAGCCGCTAGGCAGGTATTATGCAAATGTGTTACTTGGTGACATCACCATGTTACGGAAGAAAAGTCGGGGCTTCAAGCAAGGCATTCTAGAAGCAGTGTTTCTGTGGGGGACAGTAACTCTCTTTGAGGTGGACTTTGTGCTTTGTAACTTTGCAGACCTTTTACATGCACACAAAATCTATATAACACACTAAAGGAAAGGGAAAAAGCATAATAAGTCCTCTTTCAATAAACACTTTTGGACACAAATGGAGTGAATCATGTGAGCAATTTTATGTTGCAGGGTTGTATTTTTAGTAATTTGCATTGATTCAAATGATTTTGAATTAGGTCTTCTTACTTATGGAAAAGAACATTGATGTTCCAGTTTCCCTTCAGCTCTCTATAAGCAAAAAACCTCAAGATTTTCATAGTAATATTGAGTTCCTTCACATTAAAACTTTGGAGTATCAAGTATCAACATTCCTCTTTGTTCATGTCGAAGGAAAATCCTGTCGAGATTGAGAAACACAATATAATGAAGCCTAAATGAAGCAGTGATGTCTGTCTGTTTCCACCCTCAGAATGAGAGCCACATGTGGCATCTCAAGCCTCTCCAAACCACCAGCCCTGCTTGCTTGGAAACACTTTTTCCCTCCTTTTTTTTTAATACAAGAAGAATGACTGTGTCCTGTCTGAGGAAGCAATATGTTAAACATCATATAACAACATTTTTGTCCTACAGACATCTTCAGGAGCATCCCTGTCTCCTCTGCTTACCAACAATGAAGTCATTCTATACCAAAGACGGGGGGGGATTTTTTTTTTTTCCTGCTGCTGCAGTTAGTCACCACAGCTGCTCTTAAAAATGTGTAGAGGAGGGTGATTCACATTGAGGAAGTTAAAAGATCAGAGGGCGGTGAATCATGCTGTTTTCACAGTAGCGTTAAATCTACTCAGCCATATAAAAAGGGTATTTCAAAACCAGAGGCATGGGGTGTTCTGCACCATAATGTCAAAGCCACCCACTATTATCTATAAACAGAGTGCTGGGACTGGAGCGTGAAATAGAAATCAAAGTTCGCATCGCGTGTATTGACAAAAACAAGAACGTTATGGAGTGATTGTGATTGCGTCGCCGTCGTGGGCCGCACATGGCGAGACGGCAAGAGAAGCTTCCCTAATCTCCATTCATCTTCTGAGGATAAGTGTGTCAATCCAATACTTGTTTCACAGCGGAGTGCATTGATTACATCTTTACTCATTGTGATGAGTGGCTAACTGAGCGGCGCCTGTGGCCTAAATCGAATTCGAAATGGCTGATCAAGTGTGGCTGTTTACTCCCATCAGAAGTAGTCACGGTGCAGGAATGCAGATTTCACTGGAACGGTGGATGTTTTACCATTGAGGATATCTGATGTGATTCGCTGTCCTTTCGCTTTCATGTTGGATTTTTGTCGTTTTCAGATGAGACATGCAAGGTCAAAACTAGGGCTCCGACTCATGTCAGTCAGTTATTATTTCGATTAATCTATTAGTCGTTTGGTCTGTAAACCCAAGGTGACATCCTGATGTCCTTTGTCTTGTCCAACCAACAGTCCAAAACACAAAAAAATATTCATATTCCAATGATATAAAACAGTGAAAATCAGCAGATACTCACAAGTGAGAAGCTGGAAACAGAGCATGTTTGGTTTTCTTTTGCTTGATGAATTAGTTTTGACAGTTAATCGATAATCAAATTAGGACTTTCCCCAGGAAATTGGTTTAGACGAGCTGATGAACCACCCAGTTCTGGACGCATCATGTCTTGTGATCAATTTTTGTCAGTAGAGGACGGCCTAAACAATAGCCAGTCTCATTAAACATTATGCTGTGTGAAATTGTACCTCCTGCTAGTTCATCTAATTATCTCTTAGTTTTTGACATTTGACCCCATGTAAAAGAAGCATTTTGAATTGGATTCTGGGAAATTATAATGGCCATTTTCACTATTTACCAACTATTACTGTAACAAACATTTTATAGGCAAAACAGTTAATCCATTAACCTAGAAATTAATTGGCAGATTAATCAATAATGAAAATCATTGTTAGTTGCAGCCCTATGAAAGTGTATACATTTTTAGCTGGACCGCAGAGGGCCAGCCCTTCAATCACGAAAGTCTGTCTCTGAGTGACTGAGTGAGGTTGGCCGAGTGTTGGAGTTTCCTCATTGGCTGTTGGTCTTTCAAAATGAAAAGGCAGGGAACAGTCCATTATGCAAATGAGGCCGTCCAGCATGACGCATCCAGCTCACGAAACATGGACCAAGCTGTTAAACCAGGCGATCTAGTTCTAAAATTAAATGAGATTCAGCAGTGGCATCACCTATTTTTTTGCTTAAAATGTTTTCAGAAGTAGATTTTGGTGGATTGTTTAGACGGAATAACTGAAAGTTTACGAGCAGGCCGCCATGTTGTTTCCTCCAGAAAACCAGGGACCAATCAGATGCATTACACTATAGGGTACGTCACCGCTTGAACGGCCAGTTGAGTGGAGTCTTGTTTATGATGTTAGCAGAGGTGGCTCACCATGACCATGTTTGATGATTACTGTATTTTTTAATTTAGGGCTGTCAAAGTTAATGTATTTTAACACCACTAATTCTTCAATGCATGAATGCAACTTGTGATTTTTAGGTTGTAGTGTGCTCAGTTTTAGAGATGGAATGAAGATGCTGGTGTCATATGAAACTAGCAAACCTAATCGATCTGTGGTACCAACATGGTTCCATGTCATACTAGCTTGTCGTGAAGGAGGTTAAATAACCCTACAAACTGAGGAAAAACTGGGATGGCCATTTTCCAAGACCTGAAAATGGGTTTTATGGGTACCCATGAATCTCCCCTTTACAGACATGCCCACTTACAAGTGTATCAGTGTGTCAGCACACGGACACACTGACAGCTGTTGTTGCCTGTTGAGCTTGAGTTTTCTGTGTTATGATTTGAGCATATTTTTTATGCTAAATGCAGTACCTGTGAGGGTTTCTGTACAAGATTTGTCATTGTTTTCTGTTGTTAATTGTTTTCCAATAATGAATATACTCCTACGTTTGCATAAAGCAGCATATTTGCCCACTCCCCTGTGATAAGAGTATTAAATACTTCACAAATCCCCCTTTAAGGTATATTTTGAACAGAGAAAAAAATGTGTGATTAATTTGCGATTAACTATGGATAATCATGCGATTAATCGTGAATAAATATGTTAATCGATTGACAGCCCTAGTTTGAATCATCAGTAAAGTAAACACAGATTCCCACACTTATTTCTCTATTAAGCCTAACAGCATTGTTTAGTTTAGATATCAGCTTTCAAAATGTATACCGCACAACTACTCCTTCTGTTGTGGGTTTGATGAAGTGCCAGGAAGAGTGTAACTGCAATAAGGGAACTGTGGCAAACATCTGTTGTGAGCATCAGTTCCCATACTCTCTTTCATTCCCCCCCTTTTCTGTCTTTCGCTCTCTTACTCCCTCTCTCTCTGCGTCTCCTTCTGTCCGCTCCATCTGTGTACCCAGCATGCATTGGCTTGGGCAGCCGCGCAAGTCGTTGCCATTGCCGTTTAGCCAGAGCTAACTGACTGATCTGGGCAGAGATGGGATGTGAGCGGCGCTTGCGACGTGAACTAGGTCGCGGTGACAGCATGTTCCTGAATGTTGATTTACAAGTTGTAAATCTGTGCTTGGACGCAAACACCACAAGGTGGGGTAGTGGAATTTGTCATGGCGAGTCCAAGTGTTTCAGTTGGCGGTTAAATAAATATGTTAATCCTTGATAATGCGTCTTGTTTTGTCATGTGTACAACAGGAGGAGATGTTTAAACAGTGAATAGTAGATAATGGGGCCAGTCGAGCTAAAATACCATAAAACTTAGCCTGTGAATTATTCATTTTCTCACATTTAAGGGTCCTGCAAGCTTTTTTTATGACAAAACGCTTCATATTAAACAGAGAGGACAACCAGGGAGGCTGTGGAGAGAAGGGGGTGGCTTCGTATCCAGAGACTCAGGGCTCTGCTGCATCCACCTCTCTTTCATCCCTCCCTCCCACTCATCTCCCCACGCTCTGGCATCCAGCTCTGGTATGAAGTCATCGGAGCGGTCTCTGGGTCTGACCCCCCCTCGGGCTTGTTCCAGGCTCCACACCAAAACCCACGACCCCTTTATAGGCTTTGTGGAGAGCCAGGGAGGGGCACAGAGAACTGGTGGGGAGGAGAAGGGAAAAGAGCACATAGAAAAAAATGGTAGAAAGTGTTGTTTTTGGAAGGAAATTCTTAGAACAATTTGTAGCAAACCGCCATGTGTGATGGTGTTATGATTCTCGTTAGAGTGTGACCGTCTCTTGGGCACACCTGAATGCAATTTTCTGGTACTGTTTTCCTTTTCTTCTTAGTGTTCTGCGTTCGCCTCTGTTTGAGCTGGCATGCAGCTTAGCGGTTGTTGAAAGTTGGAAATGAGTTCCTGGAAAAAATCTAGTTTCAAAATGAACTCTGCTGTGATACGAAGTATTTAATGACCTGTGGCTTCACCTGATCGGGCTGGAGATTGGATGAAAGATGGGTCGGAAGAGGATGCGCCCAAAGGAGATGGATTATGGGCAAAGAGTATAGAAGCAAAGAGGTGCTTTTTTGACAATAGATGGCGCTGCGGTAGCGCTTTTGCCATTTTAGACTATAAACGCCAATGAGTCCATAGCCAACTGATCTATAGAGTCTGTAAATCAGAGGATACATTTTTTTTGAGGTAAATCAACTTCCCAGTACAAACACTTAAACAGCCCTCATTTAAATCGTTATGTCCTAAAAGTTGTAGAATTAACTAATAACTGAATCCAGAGTTATTTTCGTCGGCAAAATAGACGTGCATCAGACCCACAGGACTGCACCGCCCTGCATGCTCTTATGACATATCCAGTTCTGCCAGCTTCCTGCCAGCTGAATGTGGCTGTAATAAAGGATATATTGGCTGTAATTCATCACTTTTATCATCTTATAATACACCCATGGGCTGTATGCGGTAAGCCTGTACCGTGGTGGATGAATTAACGTCTCCGGCTATCGGCCAGTAGCTAGTAGTACTAGTAGCATGACATAAACAGAATTTAATGTAGTTGTAGGCTATTTACTAACATGCAGGGCAAAAGCACAAGACGCAACCTCTTATACATCCATGGTCTGTGGTCTATTTTTCATCTATTTTGGAGATCCTCAACATGAAAAGATTGAGATTCCTCTCAAAATCTGTCTGCTGGATTTTTCTAACTTCCATCGCTCACTTTATGATCCTCTGGGAAACAGCTGGACAAAAAAGTCTAACAAATAGTCATAGTAATAGAAGTTATATTCATAATATTTGTATTGTTTAACACAGGCCATTTTGGTAGAGACATTAAAATTATGACAATAGAATAGAAATAATTTTATTTTACTTTTGGACGGCTCTTTGTAGGCGGACGTTTTACTGGCGTCCAGTAGTCGCTTTCAGTCCAAAATGGCGTAGCTTTGCTGCTGGGCGCTGATGTTGCAATGGAACGAACGATTGACTTTCACTTCTTAGCAATATATGTTCTTTGTTATAGGTAGAGGGATCTCTACATAGCAAACAGAGGACATTTTGGAGAAATTCTTTGTTGGCTTTTGCTGTTTATGTAGTGCATGTGTACTAACAAACTGTCAATTCAGAATGTTACACTAGCCGAGTATGTGATTGTCATTTAGATAAGTACTAGCTTCATTGCCATCGACCTCCATTTTACAGTCCATTTAGTCCCTGTGGAGGTGCTTTAGATGTATAATCCCACTGGAAACACATACAAGGCAGCCGTGTACATAATGTCTGTTAAGTGTGCATTACAATTCATCTGACAGCATTCTCTGCAGCCAGTACTGGCATTGTAATCCCATTTCCAGTTAGTGCCTCCTGCCCTACGCTCATGCATAAGTCAATGTGTGTTTAACATTCAAATCATGCCTTGAGTACGTGAGGCGTCGCACTGTAGGAGACAGTTGTTTTTATTTCTTGTTGCGGCGCAGCATTCACTTTGAGTCGGCATGTTTATTCATGTAGGCACGTCAGGCCAAGGCCAAGGCTTTAGCGGCGCTTTGCGTGTGTGAATGAAAAGGGACATTAACGAAGCGCCGCGGCCGCTGCTGTCTCTGCTGCACGTCAGAAGACGAGCAGAACAGGGTCAAAAGGCTGAGAGGGGATCCGGGATCGTGCGAGCCGAATGCGTGTGTGTGTGTGTTTGAGTGGGTGGATAGATGGAGGGGTGAGTGACAGCAAATTTCCAAATGGGCTTGTTGCATGTGATCCCTCTGATTCCAACATTTGGTAAGGCATGCAAACATTTTACATGCACATGAGCGCACACATGCACATGAAGTGAGTGATCCACCTCTGGTTCTCCTGCTGGCTTAGCTGTAATATTAATGTGGAGGCAGGGACTCAGAGGGCTGAGTGACAGGGAGTTGTGGAGGGTTTATTAAACAATGGCAAGTAGATTTGTTCCAATGCTGATACCAGTATTGGAAATGTGTCCGATACTGCCCAAAATTCGGGATCAGGTATTGGCGAGTATGCCAGACTTTAAAGGTCCCACATTATAAAAAAGTGAGATTTTCATGTTTTTTTATTATAAAGCAGGCTTATGTCCTATATAAATACTGTGAAAGTATCGAAACACTCAATCCACAGGGAAACACACACAGCCCGTATTCAGAAACAGAGCATTTGAAACAAGCTGTCAGGATTTCTGCCCATTTGTGATGTCATAAATATACAATATTTAGACCCTTGACACAGATTTAAATGTAAACATTCTAAATGTGTCCCAGTTTATTCCTTTTGCAGTGTATGTGAGTGTCATCAACTGACAGGAAGTACACGTGGACCCAAGCTGTTGCCTAGCAATGCAATTCTGTTTCAATTCCGTTGAAATGCGCTAAAACGGAGTGTTTCAGAAAGAGGATGAATACAGGCATATTCAGACAGACAGTATGAGGAAAATAAAGGTTTTTTTGAACATTACAGCATGTAAACATGTTCTAGTAGAAACACAAAATACAAGTATGAACCTGAAAATGAGCATGATATGCGACCTTTCAGCCAGAAAAAAATCAACTTGTTTAACCGGAAATCAATTCTTCTTCGCCGCTCCAAAAAAGTAGCATTCACTGTGCTGTTGCCCTGGATGTATCATGGCTGCCACTGGCAACAAATGTTTTAGCGCAGCGCAGAACGGATTGCAGGTAGTTTGTCACGTGTCAATAGCAAATAGCTGTACGATTATGGCCAAAATGATAATCATGATTATTTTGATCAATATTGAGATCACGATTATTATCACGATTATTCATACATTTTAGGAACAAAATATTTTTTATTGCAATTTCTCATTTAAATAAACAGAGCGCTGCTTTCTCTTCCATGTTGTGCTACATTCAAACTGTCAAAAACTCTAAATGTTATCCTTTTACTTTGTTATTGTCATCTATAGTTGTCATTTGCATAAAAATAAAGTCAAGTGATTAGGAAATAAATTATTGTACTTTTATTTAAGTATTTGCTTTGATTAAAAAAAGAAAATCTTGGCATTAGTATTTCTAATTATACATTATAATTTGCTTAGAGCTAGTGTTAGGAAGTTAAATGGGTCATATTTCCCTCTGTAATATCTATTTTATGATTTATCTCGCCAAAAACAACATTTTACGATCATTCGAAAATGATAGCGTTATGATAGCGTTATAATTTACCATAGCCAAATACTCATTACTACCGAGTAGAGGTTGAACGCACCACAATGTGCTGCGTGCTGTCAGCAGAAGAGCTGGTCACTGTGATTACTCTGAGTAGGTTGCACAGGAACGAATGGCAATATAATAAGTGTCTGATAGTTGTTCCAGATGTTTTTTTTCAGGTTATTCCTCCACGGCTCATTTTGGGCTTACAGTTGTGACCTTGCAGCTTTATGTCTTCTTCACTCACACTGAAGAACTTCCACACCAACAGCATGTTGTGTGTGTGTGATGTAAAACCATCATGTGGTGGCTGCACATGTGTGTGACTGGCAAAAACTCATGAATATGAGACTGCTGAAAATGGCTTCAATTGGCTGCTGATTGACAGTGAATCTCAAGCTGTTAGTTTAGGAATCACTTGATTTTTGCAGCAGAGTTTTCTATGAGCGGAGCATGCATTTTCAACGTCAATATCGATCATGTTCATTTAATTGTGGAAAGCCCAAATCATGATCGATTAATATTCAATTAATTGTGCAGCCCTAATAGCAAACAACAACAGCGGTGCTAGTGGAGAGTGTAATGTAGTCAGAGCGAGGCAATATTTCACAGTGGAAAATCCAACAAGTAAAACCACGATATGTACTGTATGTAAGGCTTCCGTTTCAATGGGTGAACGTGACGACTTCACCAAGGCAAAGAGGGGAAAGAAAGTACGAACTGCAGCAACACAAGCGTTGGAAACCACATTCCAACAATGAAATAAATTGCACAGAAGATAGCCCAAAAGCGACGAAGATATTATTCTGTATTTATCACGTTGGTATCCGATCGGTACTCAGTATCGGCCGATACCGCAAGTTCAGGTATCAGAAAGGAAAAAATGGTATTGGAACATCTCTCAACGGCAAGCGTCTTGTGTGATAGATTAGCCCACTGTTGTACATTATGTCCGTCTTGTTACTTGCTGCTTAATTAAATTTTCTCCAATGCTGAGGGATGTGAAAGAAAAAGTAATACACTATACCAGGCTAAAGTAGAATTTTCTGAAATCTATTAGCAGTAAAAAAAGAGCCCTGAACTACATAATTGCATCCTCACTCGAGGTTCATTTACTCAAGGTTTCTGTAAGTTTTACTCTGAATTTTTCCACCAGTCAAGTCTTATTCAATGTAAGGTCTTTATAAGCTTCTGCTGGGGTGGTATTATATTTGTTCTAAAATCCCCGGCTTAATTCCTAAATCCCTCTGTTACAGTGAATCTGGCGTTGTGTGCACAGTCTGGCAAGTATGGCAAATGGAGGAACATTAGAATGTGAAAGTCAAACATTGTTTTAGTTCGAGGCAAACAGAACTCTGTGATTTACTTTCCTGTCGGGATTAGATCTTCAAACCCTGAGTACACACCTCTGCCCCGGTCTCTCTGTGTCTGAGGTTGACTTTATGGGGATGAGTGATCTGCTGCACTGAAAGCCCGAGTCTCTTGAGGGCCGGGCTAGAAGAAGTAATGAGAGGAGTGGATGAGGTTGGGGAAGCCAGGGGATCACATACTCTATAGGCTGTTGCCCTTGACATGGATGTGTGTGTGTATGTGTGTGTTTGCATATATTGGCACTGAACATTTTTCTCCTAAATCTAAGCAGCGACATTAAAGTCTCAAAGACTCAAAGAGGCTGTTAACCTTGCAATGATATTAGCTTTTAACCCCTTAACACTAGAGTGTTAGAGAGCTAGAGGGAAGATACTGGTACCATCCATCCATTGGTAACAACCATGTCATGCTTGCTTGTTGAGAAGGAGGCTAAATAATGCAAAAAACTGTTATGGCCATTTTTAAAGGGGCTCCTTGACCTCTAACCTCAAGATATGCGAATGAAAATGGGTTCTCCCCTTTACAGACATGCCCACTTTATGATAATTTCATGCCGTTTGGGAAAACACCATGCAGCTTTATGCATGCGGTACGAATGTGTTATTTTCGCTTATTCTAAAATGATTTGTTTGAATATTTCTGCATACAGGGGTCCCTAAACAGTCTTGGAATTGCGTAAATTGGGTATGACTGTAAAGCTGAGACTTTTGTGGATCCAATGAGCCCAATTGTATTCATGTATGATGATGTTAGTCCCCATAGGAGACATTTCATTGTAGTGAGACCATTTTTTAAAATTTGACGTCATTGTATAAAATGACCTGTGGTGACCTCTAGGATAATCACAGCCTCATGAAACTTTACAGCCACAAACTAGAGACCTAGAGCATTCAGATGATGGATGGCTATCCTAGGTAGATTGACAATAAGGGGGTTTCTGTGCAGTTCTGTGCGGAACAGAAGTGCTCGCCATTCAATCGGCAAAAAATGCAATTCCTACAGAAATGTCCAAATGTCCTAAGTTTTTGATATCGAATCACAGCATGGCTTTTTCTACGGTGTTCCTCAAGGTCTTGGTGTCATAATGTGGTATTTTGGAGGGATTGTTTATCATTTTTATCAATTCTTGAGTGGTAAAAAAATGGTTAAATTTAGCACCAAATCTGTGTAACAAATGGTATCAACCCCCAAATTGCTGCAACAATTTTTGAGACATAACAAAGCATGAGAATGACCGTCACAGACCTATATCATCATATTCTAAGCCCTTATACACTGTCAGAATTTATCTTAATTAATGAATCCATTGAACTGCATGTCAAATTAATCTTCAGGTTCTCAGCTTTCAGATGATGTACACCACTTCTATGTGACATATACTGTTGATTATATATCTACCCCTGAACATCCCTTGTCCCCCACCCCCACCCCTCTAAAAAAACACAGCAGAATAGTAAAAGGTCTGGCCTTTACAACTGACTTTGATTTGGAAAATAGTTTCTCTATCGAACAAGATCAGAATGAATAACTGGGAAAGACTGTGTGCCTTTAGGTGATGAATGACACCCATACTTGAAATGACTGTAAAATTTGATTGACTTTATAGCAGTTTCACCCTGATGAGTCGAAACGGGCATCAAAAATGATTTTCTCTCCAACTCTCAGCTTTGATTTGATAATTCATCTTTACGGTCGGTTTTAGATCTCCGCGAGGGCTCGCTCTCGTCTCCTCTCCTTCCCATTTTAATTACCTTTCTTACATCACGCTGACTAATGTTCCTCTGACCTTACCAAAAGAAAAGTTCTCAGTCATCTACGCAATTGGTTTTGGAGCCACTGTCATCAGCTTTTTTTTTTCCCTGTCATCTTGTGAAAACAGCAGAATACTCCGCTTCCCCCTCTGATCTCTTCCTACTCTAATTACACAACTGTGATTAAACAAGATATTAGTGCCGACGACGGACATGCAAGTACGGTTTCCATGGGCCCTCTGTAAGATATGCAGGAACTTTTCTCAATATGCTGAGACAGTAATTAACAAGACTTTCCTCACAGTGTAAAATATGTATTGCTACGCCTCACTGTGGTTATAGCTCTGAGATTAGATTTGGATGGAAACGGACACTTCCTCACCTTACATCTGTTTTCATGCATTAATAAACAGGGATCCTCTGCAGGAAGGGATCAGGTTTCAGCCACAGTGACATGGAGTGAGACATGCAGGCAGCTAGGCAGGCAGGTACACCTTCAGAGTCATGTATTGAACATCACCTATAGGTTTAAACAAAATAAGGAATGTTAACCGTTAATTGCATCTCCATTGTATGGCTCATGGCCAAACATAACATAAAATGCTGCAGCATTACATTTAAGAGCTTCTTTTTTTTCCACTATACTATTACTGGAATGAGATGGAATGTGTTGTGTTGCAGCTCAACAAGCATAGTGTTTTTGTAAGGCAAAGGTTGTGCTTGGGATTAACTGTTACAAACCCCCTCCACCCCTCACCACCGCTTCGACACACATACACACAGATGCACTCACACTACACTCCGCCACTGTTTTACTTTTCTCTGCAAACGGCCAAATCCAGATTACAGAGCTTCTCTAAGTGAAGGAGATCAGAGGAGCTTTGGGAAAGAAGGGGGAAGGTGCTGTATTTTTACTGACACTAAGATGCATATGGTTAGAAATCATAATATAAATGGCCAAATAAAACTATTTTTGAGATTCTAACTTTCTGTACAAGTGTTGCATTTAACACTTTGCACACACGACACTGACTCAAATAGCTGGATCGGGTATCGTGATAATGGGGCCGATTTATTCAATTCAATTCTGTGTTTATATACTATATACATTATATACTGGAATTTTAATTCCTGTTTAAGTTTTGACCAATTTATCGATGCAGTAAAAAGTTGTTGGTGTATTATTTATTATTTTAATAATAAATAACAATTCAACACATTTATATCCATGTATTTATTTGTTACATTTTGTTTTACGAAAGCAATGTTTAAGTCAGGCCTGATGTTGCCTCACTCATAAAAGAATGATCCCAGTCACTTCCACACAGTGAGGCATACAGCTTATTTTTAAACACTGGCATCGGATCAGTACTCAGTGTCGGCCGACACCCAAAGCCCAGGTATCACTAATCGTATTGGGCGCTGAAAAAGTTAGATCAGTTCATCCCTAATTGTAATGGTGATAAGATTAGAGGATGATTGCTTGAAATGACAAATAGGGCAAACGTTGCAGGTGGATTTAGCTATACATTATGTAGTCTGCACGTGCAAATCCATGCATTATAATTTCCAATGCCCTCTGGTCAACATACATGGCAGGTCTGAGTGATCTCATATCAAATAGAGTGGGGCATTGACAGTGAGCGCCACGGAGGCATCAAGGACATTTCAGAGTGAGTTGGGCAGCAGTTGCGTGGTGGCTCTGCCGCAAGCATGGGACCTGGAGGATTAGTGTCCAATCAGAGTGGATTTGATGTTTACTGACAGCACATGGGACTTAGCTGAGAGAACTGTATTTCATTTGTATTCAATGAAGCCGTGCGCCCTGCCTGGCCTCCCCTCCCCGCGCTGTGAATCTGGCAAACCAAAAGCTGAAACCTGTTGACGATACAGTGCATCATCAGCCGCTTCAGGTAGGTGACTCTTCAGGAGAGGGTTAGGGGTTTGAGGGGTGGACTCTAAATCATTGGCATCATCACCATCATCATCAACATCATCATCCACATCACCAGATACGCTTGTATCTGGTTCACATGACGTCACGGTGGGAAGTGGAATTAAACAGGCTTTATTTAGTTGTAATCCCTTATAGCAATCGGCAGAGCGAGTAAAATGTCCCAGAGACGGGAGAGATAAACCCTATTGGATTAGTACAAGCCCCTGCCCATCCCAACCTATAACCAACCTATCCACTCCTTTCATTTTTTGTCTCTCTTTTTTTTTTTATCAACATTTGGTGGCCAGCTCAAGCATGCACCCTGCTACCGTGTCTTTCATGGAGTTGCTGCTAGCTCTTTAGTGTAGTGTGTTTGTGTGGTTTGGTGTGATGTGTTTGTGTGTGGTGTCCTCTTTCCTCGCGCACAACAAGCCAGCATGACCAGAGATTAATTATTCAAGGACCGCGAGCCAAAGGGGGAGTCATCTGATAGTACGGACCTACAATATTACAACCTGATAGCAGGTGAAACGGTAGACCCTGCTTCATCTTCTTTTTTTCTTGTACTACTCCTCTCTCCGTGTCATTTTTTGGTGCTACAGTACATGAAGACTTGAAAGACAACTTTCAACACAGCTACAAGTGGAACATTTTTTCTGTTTTTTGTTTTTTTTCCTCCCTTAATCTTCTCTTTTTTTTTTTGCTTTTTTTGCCAATGCTTGTCCCTAACAAACAGTTGAGTCTTGGTCGCTCCCACAGTTGGGACACATTAGGAGGGAATGAGGGTCAGTGGGACAGGGCTGATAGTGTCTACGAGCAGCAGGCAAGAGTAGCCGGCCGGCGGAGCTCCCTGTCATACGGAGAGGGAGGAGGCTGGTACGAGCCTCCACCAGGAGTGCGTCCCCCTGACCTGGATTTGAAACGCGACCAGTATCCCTACCCAGACTCTCTGTACGGACAGGTTTACGCAGACCGACAGGACCCACGGGGGCTGAGGAAGGGCTCTGTGCCTGATCTAAACCACTACGAACGCGCGCCCATGGCTCACCGAGGATCCATTCCACATCAGGAATACTATTCCCATGACCCGGCCATGACTCCACGGCCACCTGAGGGCTTTTACCGGCCAGAACACCAGCCTCCATCGCCTCACCCGCTCAGTAGGTCGGGCTCTCATTTTGGGATGGCACCTGGGGCTCGTGCTGTGTGGGATCAAGGTCAGGGAGGAAGAGCTGGACCTCAAGCCCCCACATCGCCTCTACCTCCTCCTCCCCCTCCTCCGACCGCTCATGAGATGAGTCGAGCTTATAGGGAACCTGGTGCTGTAGCTGCTGCCAAAATGATGCCAGATGGCCAACAGCGCATACCCTCGCGAGAGCCATCTCCTGCTCACTATGGTATGGAGCATGCATCCCCTCGGTATGCCAGTGAGCCTCCACCTCTGACTGGTCAGTCGGTCTATACTGATGTTAATGGCCGCCCATTGGATTCGCAGCAGGCAGCTACCTGTCTAGTAGTAGATCCTGCCACTCAAGGTATGATTATGAGGCAAGAGGCCACCTCACCTTACACCATCCAACAACAGCAGCAATTGCAGCAGCAGCAACAACAAATACAGCAGCAACAGTTACAACAGCAGCAGCTTCAACAGCAACAAATACAACAGCAGCAGTTACAGCAACAGCAATTTCAGCAACAACAAATACAGCAGCAACAATTGCAACAGCAACAGCTTCAACAGCAGCAGCTACAGCAGCAGCAACTTCAGCAAGAACAGTTGCAGCAGCATCTGCAACAGCAACAGCCCCTGCCACCTCCACCTACCATGCCCGTCTCAGACCCTAACCTTTCTATGATGGCTCCACTTCCTGCTCCACCCGTCCCAGTGCAGACCGCACCAGTTTCTCCGGCCGCACCTGCCCTTGTGCAGGCTGTCCAAACTTCAGTCCCTCCTCCCCCAGTGACCCCACATCCTGCTCCTCTTCCCCCCACTGCCCCACAGACGCCTTTACCTGTGGACCCCAAGAAGGCAGTTGACCCTGAGTTCCTTGCACTGCTGCGAAATGAGGGCCTCTCAGAGAGCACCATCTCCTCAATTACCCATCAGGGATTTGACTCCGTTAGCATGCTAGCCGTTATGGAGGAGAACGATGTTCGCACCGTCGCCCCCAACCTCGGCCAGGCTCGTGTACTGTCTCGCTTGGTCCACAACTGCAAGCGGCCTGCTGAGGCTACGCCAGCCCCCTCCCAACCTCAGACACCCATGCGAGGCCGCTCCAATAGCTTTAGCCATCGCTCAGACATCTACCACCACCAGCAGCAGCACCACCATCCAACGCACCCGTCACAGGCTTTGACCGTGGACCCCCATATGATGCACCCACAATCCCCTGGGGCCATGCAGACCATCTCCCCAAGGATGGGCGAAATGATGGGTAGGAGGCCCAACAGTGCCCCCTCTCAGCACCTCCTAGAAACCTCTGGAGGCTACCCGGGCCAACCACCTCGCTCCCCGGGGCCATACACTGGAGCACTTATGCCTGTTCAATCAAGACCTATGTCCGCCTACTCTTCTGGGGTGACGATGTCAGGGATGCCCATGCATGGTATGCAGATGATGCCGCAGCAAATGACTGGGTCAATGCCTGCCATGCCAGGGTCCATGCACTCCATGCAAGGTATGCCACAGCAGATGCCCCTGTCCATGCCAGCTTTACCACAGCCACCACAGCAGGTACCAAAAGCATACTCTACCAATTACACAGTGCCCATGGAGCTGATGAAGAGGGACAGGAACATACTGCCATTGTCACCAATGCACAGCCCTCACCCCAGCCCTCAGCTGATGCGTAAGGGTGGGGGTACTTCAATGGACAATGCCATCGTCCCTATGGGAGCACCAGGCCAAAGCCAAGGTGCCCTGGCTGCTAACCAGAAGCTAAGTCGGCGCACGGGTCCACCAGTCATCGTGTCCACTATGGCGTCTCCGGATACAAGTAAATTATTATTTTTTCTCCTTTCATCCTTATCATCCGTTGTTTGTCCGATTTCTTGATACATTCGGTCTGGCTTTCTCTTGGCTGGTTCACATGTTTTTAATAGATAAGGAAATTGATTTGTGCTCGAGCTCTTAATTTTTTTTGCATGCTTTATGTAAGACACCATTCCCCCATTCCTCTCGTTGCTTTGAATAGCTCCACAAAGCAGTGCTGCTGCATTGTTAAGAATCATATCATGCTTTCACAATTTGGTTGACGCTTCGAAGAGCCCTTCAGTATACTGAAAGAAACAACTTGAGTATTAGGTTGCAGTCTGTTCTTTGAAAAAAAAAGAAGGCACCAGAAATGTGTTTTCATCCTTCATTGTGATGAATCGTCGGTATGTGCATACCATCTCTGTCAAATGAGTGTTTGTTTTTATTCTGGTTTGTGAAACCATCATTCAGCTGAGGAGCATGTGAGATTCATTTAGCTGAATGTGGTTGCTGGTGTGTAATGCATGATGCCTGACCTTAAGAAAGTCCAAACACAATGAGAATTTAAATGGAGCATTTTTTTTGTAATCGTTTTATCTTTCTGGTCAGTGCTGTCATTTGTTTGCTGTCCCGCGTTTGTTCTCATTACATCAACAATGGATAAATGGCGTGTCTTTTCTTCTCATCTAGTCCAGTGGAGCGAAATCTAAATTGCTTGCTGCCTATCTCTCTTCCAAAAATGTTGTCAGGATTATGATTAATACCGTAAAAGGATAAGTTTTGCGTAGACATTCCGGCAATCCATTCCCTGTCCTACTTTTTGTGTCTGCATTTGCCCTGATCCTAAAATGATACTTGCATCCCGCTGTCTCGTCTGCTTATCTCTGCGAGAGCCAGATTTGTCAGACCTTCCGTATACTTTGTGTGAAGTCCTTTATTATTTCAGTAATCTCATGCAGTTCTTTTGTCAGATTGACATATCGCCCCATTAAATGCAACACAAAACGACATTGATGAGGCGCAATATGGAGGATTTGGGAGGAACAGCTGTCAGCACCGTTTCTGATACCTTTTTAAAATTTTAACAACTGCACACTGTCTTCATGTTACAGTCTGTCAGTCGCTGCATTCATGTGTGAACAGTTCACATTAAGACTTCTCTCACCAGAAAACTCGGATATTGTGTGCAGCAGTATCAACAGTCTCCTGGCTTGCATGTGTGTTAATTTGCAATGGTGTGCGTGTGTGAAAAATATGTGATTGCATTCGCCACAGTCTCCTCGCAAAGATATAATTTTTTCTCATTTAGCTCGTATTGACTATGTAATGCCCTTGGTGCGTAATTGGAGCAAAAGCTCAGGCTTTCTTAAAATCATATAATCTGCCTCAACTATACAATATTCATAAAGTTGCATAATGGTGATTGCGGCATTAGTCGTACAGTATGTGCTGTGGCTCTTTAGCTGTGGTATCATTGTGACTGCAGCTGTTTTTGATGAAGTCCTTTCTGCTCTGCCACGCACCATCTCCCCTGCACAGCCCCCAAGCCCCTGTTGTTGTAAACATGGATGTCTTATTGCATTATGATAATAAGGGCGCATCAGAGTAGCCTGGAAAGGCTTCACAGCCACTCAGGCTACACAGCCGTCCTCCAGTCCTGCTGCTGTCAAGGTGTACCACTGACCTGCATGAAATAGCAATTAGCTTCGTCTAGTTCTTCTCGAACAGATTTGCTCACAAGGATCAGACTTTACATTTGAACCGGTGGGTTAACGGCAGTCTTTTCATTTCATGGTTGATTTTTTTTTTCTTCCAGCTGAATGTATTGAATTTGCATCCCAAATTCATGTTTTGATTCCAGTTTAAAATTAAATTAATTCTGTCAGTGGATCCTTATGGTGTAATCCCCTGAATCATTTACCCATATCAGATTAAAGCAGCAGTGGGTAGAATTTTATCAATATTTTATTTGTCACTATATCATGACAATACAGGTAATCTGAAAAAAATCATGTGCCTCTGTGTGCTCCGGTGCTCCTTATGGCATCTGCAAGATTTCACAGGCCGGAGGAAAACAACCAATCAGAGCCGAGCTGGAGCCTTGCCGTTTCTGAGCAGCTGTCAGTCACTCGCGAACTCCGATCAAATGGTCAAACTAGGCAGCGCTGATCAAATATGAATCAATATTATGTTACTGTAATGCCTATTTCTCTCCTCAAATGTTTTCAGAATCATCTTGTAGTGTACTGTTTAGCTGTAAAATGGGAAAGTTTGTAACCCGGCCGCCATGATGAGATGACTTGAGGAAATACCAAGCACCGCCCACCAGCCGGAGCAAACTTTCTCATTTTACAGCTAAACAGTACACTACAAGATGTTACATTTTGTTTTCATTTTTTGTGAGAAATAGGCAGTAGAGTAACAGAATATTAATTCATATTCGATCAGCGCTGCCTAGTTTGACCGTTTGATCAGAGTTTGAGAGTGATTGATAGTTGCCTCCATTGAAAGAACAGCCAATAGGAACGCTCTCTCTGAAATGACCCGTGATTGGCCAAAGTCTCCCGTTACGGGCTAGATTATTCTAGTTTAGTCTAGTTTTCTCTAAAACTACTTGAAATACAATATGCTGAAAGGTTATTGTGGAATTTTTGCCCAATGATGCCAAAAATATTCTGCCTGCTGCCTCTTTAATTCAACATAATAAAAGCTGCTACATAAAATTATCTTCTTTTCACACCCACGGCCTGATAAAAGTAGCCTATGTTTCAGACATTTTGGGCAATAAGGTGCTGATTTCTCCATCAACACCCGCTCACCAGAGGCTGACTAGCGGCATCACTGGACAGATAAAATCGAATTACAGTGCTGATGGCCGATTGTGTGATTGTGTCATTTTCTCTGTGCAGGTTGTAATGAGAAGAGAGAGGAGGGGTTTAATCCTTCAGATCCTCCATTTCCACTGCTGCACTAATCCACAGATAGTCCCAGTTTGTTCAGACCAGCCTCCTGGCTTTCCGTGAGTCACTACCGTACATAGCCAGTGGGTTGAAATGGACTTTAATGGGGGCCAAGGCAGACAAGGAAACATAATTTAACTTGTCTCTCTGATTTTAAGGCCCGAGAAAGCAGATATTACTAGATCTCCATTGCTTGACCGTCATAACCGACTGCTGCTCTTAGCACAGATGCTTTGGAAAAGGATTTCTTCAAGTCTACCACTTACACATACATGGCATTGTTAGTACACACGCAGTCAGCTGAGTAGACCTCATTTGCATGTGGCTGACATTTGTTGCTTTGGTAATTTCATCTGTTAATGGACACAGCCGCAAAGCTGCTCTGAAAGCATGTTCCTAAATTGTATGTTGCTAGGCAACGTGGGTTTTGGTGGTAATCGTAGGCAGATTTGCTCCTGGTTAAAGGGTCGGTCCATTGTCAGAAAACACTGCAAATTTACATGTTACTTCTTTTTTTTCTTTTTTTTTGCCAGCCAAAATGGCTGGCTGAGCTAATACGTCTGGAAGAAAGTATTAATTAATCATATTCTTTCACCCCTTTTCATGTGGGATAAATAAAACAAGGCTTTTCTTGCCTTTTTTTTTTAAAATAATTATTTATTATTTCAGACCCAACAACGTATGATCCAGCCTTTCAGCTAAAAAACTCATTTTGATATTTTTGTCAGGTAGACAAATTACATTGTGATAGCAGCAATAACATTTTGCATTCCTTAAAAATCCAGTTACCAGCTCCTGGTATTCTGATAACCTCAGACAATTCATTAGCAACAGCATGCAGAACCAGAAAGAATTTCTCCCTGAACTAATAGCCCTTGTGTAAATACAGATGGCATGCCCCCGCCCACCTCAGTATATGATGCTTTGTGGAATACCCTTGAGCAAGACCCCGCCTTTATATGACTAACTAGGCCTCCCCATCCCCCATCCCGGCATAATCACCGCATATGATACTGTGGGACTTCCACTCTTTTGCCTCCACCCTGCAGAGTGCGTTGGCTTCCTTCCGTGGACTCTGGCCAGGCGACCTGATGCTAGCTCAGGTCAGTTCTGCTCTGCGTGACACACTAGCCGCAATTCTTTCCTCCTTGCTTTGGCCTGTAGCGGGATGATGGGGGAGGGTGCTGGCATATTAGTTCTGGAGATGGCAGATTATGTATTAACGGGGTCCAGGTCAAAGCTTCAGGCAGTTGTTACACTGAGTGAGGGATTAAGGAGAAGAGAGAGAGAGAGAGAGAGCGGGAGGGAGAGAGACATAGTGCTGCTACTGATAGATGACGATTGCTGACTGGGGGAGGGGAAACGGGGCGTTGACAGCTGTCAGTCAACCTTGGACTCTCCATAGAGATGAGGCGAGCTGTCAATGTTGCTTTGAGACTTTGAGGGTCAAACTTTGGCCTTAATCTGGGCTGACAGTCAAAGGTTGTTTTTGTTATGCTGCTGGTCACTGGTGATATATATATATTTTTCTTTCTGACCTGAGAGTGGTTTACCAGCGCCACAACCTTGAGTAAAGCAGCCATTGGAATTAAACTGGGGTTGTTTTCAGAGCAACGAAAGGACAGACGTAGACATTATCGTAATTGTGCCTTTGAACATTTAGAGCCTCAGATGTTTCAGTTTTTAAAAGTGAAAAAGTGAGTAAAAGTACTGTTGATTTTTGCAGATTAGTTATGTCTATCGCAAATTAATTGCACATTTGTTATCTGTTCAAAATTTACTTAAAAGGGAGATTTGTCAATTATTTTATACTTTTATCAACATGGGAGTGGGCAAAAATGCCCCTTTGAAAATGGCCAAGCCCGTTTTTCCAGTTTGGAGCGTTATTTAGCCTCCTTCTCGACAAGCTAGTATGACATGGTTGGTACCAATCATCTTTCTGAATGAAACATGAAAAGTATTATCAATGTTTCTTTGCCACAGAGCTTATTTTCCGCAATAATACAAAATCCAATGGAAAAATCCCATTGGCTTTTTGTCGAGGGAACCAGGCTAACTTCCTTGTTGGCCTACAAAAATAAGTAATTCCTGCACCCCTTTTATTGAAAAAAACATTTTTTATTTGCTGCAACTCTGGTCGTTGCCTCTGACAAGCTCCTTCCTCAATGGCAGCGGAGGCTCATGGGAGTTGTAATATTTAGAGCCAAACCAAAAAAAGTGTTGATTTCTCAAAACTTGAAATAATCAAAGTGGATGGCCGTAACATAAATCTGTCATTTAACTATCCAGGATACTGCTGTGAGGAACATTGAGGATCATTACCAGAAAACTTCCAAAACCAGCCCATCCTCCCACATCACAGACTCTATGCAGCCTGTGTGTGTAGGATTAAGCATGCGTTGTTTGTACGTGTGTGCAATGTGCAAACTGCTGTTGGCAGGTGTGGCGTCTGCTGTGGCACCGAGCAGAGTTCGTCTCCCCCACCAGATGTTCCACTTCATATCAGGCGGAGATTTCCTTTTCCCTCATGAGCGAATAAAGTCTCTGGTCACACTCTGCCAGGATTTGATCTTTACAAATCTAAAGTACTCATTTTCTCTTTTTCATTGTATAAATTGATCCCAGTTTCTCTTGGTCTCCCCTCCCTTTGTAAATGAATCTTTGTTGGAAATGATTTGGCTATGACACCCTCCTAACTCAAGAGAGGTGGGGAGGGGGGAAATCTGAAATTTGAGGTAATGGGAGAAATATGTCTCTAAACAAACGTCATACCCAGCTCAGCACATTCATTCATGACTGTGGTTGCGGGTTACAGAGCCCGTCTGCAGGAAAATGAGGCAAACGAGGAAAGTAAAGATGAGGAGGTGATTAGACCTAAAGACAGCAGAACGAACAGAGGAGAAGATACAGCTAGAGAGACCAAGGGATGGAGTTAAATGCAGAGAGGGCTGCTTTAGATTAGATAGTGAAGGATTGACTGCTTTGGAGGCAGTGATAGAGTCTTAGAAATGGGCGGAGGAGTGCAAACGGGAGATTACATAAATGGAAACTCTGTCATTGCCATCTAGGAGCAAGTGAAGGAGGGGAGGATAGCGGGAGGACATCTCAAGTTTTTGTTTGGTTTGTTTTTTATTATAAGAATAAGAAACATTTTGTAAACCTGAACCATCAGTGTCATGGTCATTTTTTGGTCCGGTTTAAGGCTGCTACTGATGAGTTTTACAATATTTGTATTTGTCGGATTTAATCAATTTATTACTTGGTCTTTAAAATAGCCGAAAGAGAATAAACGCCCTTCACAATTTTATTAAAACGGCTGATTTTTTTCTCCTTCCATCCAACTGTCCAAAACCCCAAAATATTCCATTTACATTGATGTAAAAAATAAATGAATTTGTTTGTTAAATGAATGACAGAATGAATGAATGATCAATACATTATAGAAGTGGTTGTCAACTAATTGATTAATTGATGAATAGTTTCAGAACGAGGGTAGCTCAGTGTTTTAAACTGTAACTCCCAGCTTGCTGTTCTGTCCTGCAATTCTTTTTCTTTTTTTATTTATTTGATAAGCAACATAATTATCTCTGAGAGTGAATGACACCTGTCGGCCCGTCGTGTCCATTTCGGTTTGTTTGTGGATGTAGTAGTAATAATATTCTGTATGGGTGCCAGGAAAAGAAACTGGACCTTGAAAGGTGTAAAGTCTGACCGTGCAGGCGTAAAGCTCTCTGGTCAGTTTGCTGCTTCCTTTCAGAGAGACTTGAAGTGATTAACTGCAGTTGTGGGAGCCGAGACGGAAGAAGGACAAAGGCACAAGAGGTCACATGCTCAAACATAGAAATGAGAAGCTGAAAGACCCTGACTCCTATCCTCCTCATCTAAAGTCCTGCCACCTCCTCTCCTCACCTTTCCTTTTCTCTCCTCTCATCTCACCTCCCGCCTTTTACTCTCCTCCTCTCCTCTTCTTTCCTCTCCTTTCCTCTCCTCTCTTCTCATCTCCTTTCCTCCTCCTTCCTCTCCTCTCATCTCCTTTCCTCCTCCTTCCTCTCCTCTCACCTCCTGTCCTTTACTCTCCTCATCTCCTCTTCTTTGCTCTCCTTTCCTCTCCTCTCTTTTCATTTCCTTTCCTCCTCCTTCCTCTCCTCTCACCTCCTTTCCTTTTCTCTCCTCTCCTCTCATTTTCTCTCCTTACTGTTCCCTTTCTCTCCTCTTCTTTCCTTTCCTTCTCTCTCCTCACCTCCTTTTCTTTTATTTTCTCTCCTCTCATTTCCTCTCCTTACCTTTCCTTTTCTCTCCTATCGTCTTCTCTTATTTTCTTTCCTTCCCTCTCCTCTTGTCTCCTTTCCTTATCCTTCCTCTTCCTCTCACCTCCTTTCCTTTTCTCTCCTCTCATTTCCTTTTCTTTTCTTTCCTCTCCTCTCATCTCTTTTCCTCCTCCTTTCCTCTCCTCTCCTCTCCTCTCCTCTCGCTGCCAACCGAGGAATCACCCTGAATTATTCATTTTGAGAAAATGAAATCTTCACGGGTGTTAAACCAGAATGAAGAAGAGACAGAGCTGACCATGTTCTCTGTATGTAATGTGTGTGTGTGTGTGTGTGTGTGTGCGTGTGTGTGTGTGTCTGTGTCTGTGTCTGTGTGTGCACGTGTGTGTGTGTGACGAGGCGTTCCAGAGCTCGACACTTTGCTTGGCTGTGTTTTAACAAAAGTGAGGGGGAGATATGTTTAGAGGTGCAGATGAATCTCATTTGCACCCGAGGAAAATATTATACATTTCTCAGTAGGCATGTCAGTCGTGCTCAGGATCACCCGGGACTGTAAATGGGATTGTGTTTCACAGTGTTTTTAGTCTCACACAGGGAGCAGGATTTGTGTGTGTGCGTCTGTACTGTATGTGTGTGAGCAGCCATCACTGCATATTTGATCCTAAATTTATATTATGTTTTTTTCTCAGATATTTGGCCAAAACACACATTTCTGAGGAAGCTAAACTTAAGGCAGCCAGTTGCTGGATGAGTCAGTATCCCACTGTGTGTGTGTGTGTGTGTGTGTGTGTGTGTGTGTGTGTGGGTGTGTGTGTCCGTGTATTTGTTCACTGTTTCATTTTTCATGGATGCCTGTTCACACTCTATTTGTCTAAGCCTGCAGCATACATAAGGGGTGTAATAAGCAACGCCTTCCCCCATTCATCTCCCCATCTTCTCTCTCTCTCTCTCTCTCTCTATCTCTCTCTCTCTCACACACACACACACCCTCTTGCACATCCTCTTTTACATCTCTTTCTCTCTCTAATCAGGCCAGTTGGCTCAAGCCACAGAGAAAGGAAAAGGTGGAGGAGGAGAGTGATGGTGTTGGAGAGGTGGAGCGGTGCACAGACGGGGTATGAATGGGAGAACAAGAATTTATGTGCTGCGATCGCCTCCCTGAAAACAAAAAAACCTCAACATCTGTTGTCCACCTGCAGCTGTGCCATCTCTCTCTCTCTCTATCTCTCTCTCTCTCTCTCTCTCTCTCTCTCCCTCGTGTTTCCCACTGCCCCTCTTCTCCTCTCACCCTCACTCGTGCTTCAATCATTTGGCAACAGCACATCATGTAGATCACACGAGGCAGATGGGATGGTGAATTTTAGAGGTCAAATTATGCCGTAGACCCCTCTCCCTCCAGTGCTCTCTTTTCATGAATGAGGCTTTTTTACTCCAGGCCTGGTTTGTGGGCTCTGGTTACATGTTGTAACCAAACCTCCTCAATGGAGCCCTTTAAACTCACTACACTCCTGTTGAACTTACAGTGAATACATGCAGTACACTATTATACACAGTACAGTAGAGTGTAGTGCGTTGGTTTTGTTCTTTATTTGCTCAGTTTAAAACGGAGGAGAATGGATTCATTTGTCGTCAGAGGGCTGCAATTAACAATTACTGTCATTGTTGATTAATCTGTCAATAAGCTTTTTGATCGATGATGTAGACTATAACATGTCAGAAAACAGCAAAAATGTCGATCGTGACTTCCCAGAATCCGACGTGACCTCTTCAGATTGCTTGTTTTTGTCCGACCAACAGTCCTAAACCCCAAAATATTCAATTTACGATGATGTAAAACAGAGAAAACACTTCTGTAAAATTTAGAAATGAACAATGTTTGCATAATCATAGATTCTGGGTTTGTCAATGAATGAAAAGGAGCAGATTTAATGTAAGTGTGAGAATGTCTATCAAACTTTCTTGTGAAAAAACAGTATTTAAGTCTTAAAACATGCTTTGAGGGGATCTTTAAACTTAAGTTAAGTTTGTAACTTCTTACACGTATAAATCACTGCGGGTCGGTGTCCTATGCGCACTCGCGTGTGGCTACGCTGTTCAGACTCAGACTCCAACACAAACTACACGGAAACACCAAAACCGCAAAATTATATCTAGTCCAACCAACAGTCCAAACCCAAATATTTTTTTTGTTTACTATGATGCAAGACAAGGAAAAGAAGCAAATCTTTGAAATCATTTGAAAAGCTTGAACAATCAGAATGCATGTTCCCTCTACAAAACATAAGTGTTAATTTTGTTAACAAAAACTATGACGAATTAGGCTTGTCAATGACCTTTTTTTCATGACTAACACAAAATTAGAAGAGACCGCACCGACATCATTAAACACTAACGGTGACGATATCAAACATGCAGTTTCACTGACGAAAAAAGACAAGACTAAAATGTAGTTTAAAAAATACAAACTACCGAAATATCTCTTTATTTTCATCACCTACCACTTCCTCTTCCCCTCTTTTTGTCACTCTCTCTGTCTCAAACACACACATACACCACGCCATAGTGGTGACTCTTAGTCAGTCTTTGTCCTGTGTGGACGTAGTCACCATGACGTCACCCATTGGTTTGTGGACTGCCGCTTTGAACCTTGAGTTCGGCATTTTGGCCGTCGCCGTCATGGTTTTTTGCTGTCACCGTCTTCATCATTTGTAACCAGAAATGACAAGAAAGGGTGGAGATAAGTACAACTGAACGCTGAATAAGATATTTTTAGGCGACCAAAGAGGTTGTAATTAAACTTTCATGAACTGAAAACCCACTGTGAAAGGGATCAAATTCGGACAACGCCATGGCGGCCTGTGAATCACAAGATAGCCACGCCCTAAAGCATACCCTGCTTTATGGTCTATTTGACCCTGAATGGGACCATAATTTACTAAATGAACATCATGCTGTATTGAAGAAGACTTGAAACTAGCGATTGAGACCATAAACTCATGTATACAAAGTTTACTGAGGTAATAAATCAAGTGAGAAGTAGGCTCATTTTCTCATAGACTTCGATACAATCTGACTTCTTTTTGCAATCGAGGAGTCGCCTCCTGCTGGCTATTAAAAAGAATGCAAGTTTAAGGCACTTTCGCATCGGCTTCACTTTCCAGACCCCGGAGTTGCCCACTTGAACTAAACAAACGTTTTCAGTTGTCGTCACCTAAAACTATAGGATAAAAATGACTAAAATGAGACTAAAACTAAAAGGCATTTTCATCTCAAGGCTGAGAATAAATGTAAAATAATTAACAGTGTTGTGTCTACGTCTGACGACCTGGAAGCCCTTCTTAACCTTCATTATCAAAATCCTTTATAAGTCGTTAGTCTGAGACAGTGTTGGGCTGCCCTCTCAGACTAGCGTAGTAGTAAACATGTTAATCTGTTACTCCTGTGCTTGGGTTTAAATCTCAGGATCAATTAGACGCCGGGAAGGATTCTGAGTGTTACCATAAGTTCACATGTAGGAGCTGACTGTGCTTGTGTCTGCAAGTATACGCACACTATCACCACTCTGAGAACCAGTGCTTGTTCTGGTCCCCAGAGAGCTCAGTAGCAGGTGTGTGGAGACTTGTAGATATTTTTACATGTGGGAATTAATTTTGCAACTGCAGGATTTTTCAATCGCAAAGACAAGTTCACAGATGTCTTCTGCGTGTCATTCCTCCGGTGTGGTTTTGTGCATACCTCAGCTTCTATATCCGTCCTGGTGTGAAACAGTCATCACCTGTGTGTCTCTGGATTTGCATGTACGTCTCGCTCCTTTGTGCAAGCATGACAAGTGTTGACGTGAACGCTGCCGTTGAAGCCTGTAAATGAGGCGCTTAATGGCTCTTTGAACGGCAAAACCAATCAACTCCTGTTAAAGAGCGAGGGTAAAAAATTGCAGACCGAGATCGTGAAGGAGAGTTTGTGAGCGAGAGGGAGCGAGACTGAGAAGAGAAGGGGGGAGAAAGGGGGCTGGCACTCTTAAAGGACCATGAAGGCCAGATCACAAATAATAAAACAGAGAGGGAGGGAGGGAGGGAGAAAAAGAGGGAGGGAGGGGAGGGAAAAAAAAAAGAGAAGGAAAATATGTTGAGCGAAGGGGAAGGTCGGAGAGAATGGAAGAGGGAGTCGTGCGTGTGCCAGGAGCGCTGCACCTCTCGCTGTGACTGGTGCTCTTCAAGGATTTTTTACCCCCTCTCTTTCGTCTCTTTTATTTACCTCCCTCTTTCCTCTCCTCCTGCATAGCTGTGGCACCGGCTTGTTTTCTCTGTCTTTTTTTCGTCTTTTACCATTTTTCTCCCCCCACCCCTTCCTCTCTCTCTCTCTCCTTCTCTCTCTCTCTCTCTGTCTTTCTGTGACTCGCAACAAAAGGCTGACGGAGTGAGCCTGACGTCTGAATGAATAGCCCAAACCTGCCGTGAAGGGAGAGAAGAGGGAGACGGGAGCAGGGAAGAGGAGGCTGAGGAGAGGAAAAAGATACAAGTGATCTGGCTGAAGAGGCGGAAAAGAGGAGGACGCTCAGAAGTGCTGATTGCCGGCTGAAGACGAGTAGAGATCCAATTTTTTTTTTTCTCCCTCCCCCCCTGGTTGGAGATTAAAGGAGTTGACGGCGCCGCTTCTTTAACCGCACGGGGGGGTGGCGATCGTAGTTCTCGCTCTCCCCGTCCTCCCCTCCTCGCCCACTGCCCTCCTGTGCCACCTTCCATTTTTTTTTCCCTCCCCTCCGCTCAAGAGTACCAGTCGTCTGAGAAATGGAGCTACTGGGAGTGAGGTGACGAAGGAGGACAGATTTGGAAACAAGCAGTGGGAGAGAAAAAGAAGACAGACAGAGAGAGAGGGAAGGAAGGAGGGAGGCTGGAGGAGGAGGTAGAGAGGAGAGGATAACCCCAGGGCATACTGTGTGAGAATACCCCCCCAAACCCACTTTTTTTTTTTTTTTTTTTGTCCCTCTCCACCACATTTTCTCTGCCATGTGCAGCTCCTGATTTGAAGAATGTGGAGACAGCATTTCCCAGGCAAGGAGCATGTTTCACATTGTCTTGAGCATATGTGTGTGTGTGCATGTAGTCATCAAAGGTAATAATAAAAATCTGTGGTGTGTGTGTGTGTGTGTGTGTGTGTGTGATGGCGAGAGGTGGGGGAGGAGGGATTTGGCTTTAAGGCTAATGAGCCTCTTATGTTTTTGCAATGAAGTGTGTCATGAAAACAGTGTGTGCATGCATGAGGGCAAGCACCCATGCGAGTGTATCAGTGTTTCCTCGGTTGGAAACCACAGAACTCCTCGCGGCAGCCGGAGGAGGTGTGATTAGATGGGCCGTCGTTTGAAGGGTCAAAGGTCACAAAAGAATGGGCACACAAGCTCTATGCCGAGAGTGTTGACGGTTGGTCCTGTGTGTGAATGCTGTCCGTCACAGCGTGTGTATTCAGGCGTGTGCTGTGGATGTAAAGACGTACGTGGGGCTCGTTATCTTTAATAATCTATTGGTTAATCATTGCTCATTTTCAAATCCGTTTTAACGCAACTGGTATTGTATGAAACTAGAAAAACCTAAGGAATCCATTGGTACCAACCATGTCATACTAGTTTGTTGTGAAGGAGATTAAACAACGCTCCAAACCTACGCTAGATTTTGGTGAGGAAAAACTGTCATGGTCATTTTCAAAGGGGTCCCTTGACCTCTGACCTCAAGATATGTGAATGAAAATGGGTTCTCTGGGTACCCACAAATCTCCCCTTTACAGACATGCCCACTTTATGATAATCACATGCAGTTTTGGGGCAAGTCATAGTCTAGTCAGCACACTGACACACTGACAGCTGTTGTTGCCTGTTGGGCTGCAGTTTGCCATGTTATGATTTACACATTTTTTTATGTTAAATGTAGTACCTGTGAGGGTTTCTGGACAATATTTGTCATTGTTTTGTTGTTAATTAATTTCCAATAATGAATATATACATATATTTGCATAAAGCAAGCATATTTGTCCACTCCCATGTTGATAAGAGTATTAAATACTTGACAAATCTCCCTTTAAGGTACATTTTGAACAGATAAAAAATGTGCGATTAATCGTGATGAAAAATTTTAATTGATTGACTGCCCTGATAAAAACAATCTGTAATAAAAATTGCATTGAAAATATAATTTCGACCACAAAACACTAGATTAATCGTAGTGGGACTCTAGGGGGCTCATAATCATCTCCCCGTTTTTCCCAGCGTTGTCAACATCACAGAAATACCTTGTATACTGTATATAATCAGTGCCTTCAGAGTAAACATAACTTTAAGAGGCATTGGGATGAAATATCCTGTCAAAAAATTGTCTAGTTTTCATATGGCACCCTTTTGATTCTGCAGATTAATATGTGTTAAATGTGTTTTATACTTCTTGATTTTGCGTCCATGGTTTGTAACTGTCAGTGCTTGCCTGTGTGGACGTAACTGAGCTCAGATTCCTAATCTCCCTCTCCTGCCAGGTTTGTGTGTGTTTGTGTGTATACATGTTCCTGATCTGCACACACTCGCTTGTGTGTGTGTGTGCATGTGAAGTAAAGCCCGAGTGCACTGTCCGCTGTTCATCAGCACTGACAGCTGCTTTTGTCTCAGGACCCCGGTTGTTTTCAGGCCTTGCTAGCGAAGCACAAAAGACAACATTTAAAGAGGAGACGGTGATGGATGGATGGCTGGATGGATGGATGGATGCGCTCTTCTCTCACGTCGTGTTGTATTTACCACTGACACCACCTGTGATATCTTTTTGTCAGCATATGTTTTCATCTTTCTTCCTCCACTCTCTCTTACACTTCTACATACCCTGCCCTCCTCTCTCATCCTTTTATCTCTCCCCTCCCTCGCCCCCCTCTTGGCCGGGCGTTTGGGTGGTGATAAGTTTGGAGGAAGGCAGGCGGAGGGAGGACAAACAAGGTCTTTGTGTGTCCACATAGTGGAACAAGAAGCAGGCCGGGGTGGCGGCGGTGTAGCCGGGGCGCTGATAGGGTCCGGTGGGGGCCTGGAGGAGGCAAGTCTGCCAAAAAAAAGATTACACCTCCCTTCTTTTTCTACCGATGCCAGGGGATCGTAAACACACTCAAGAAAGTAGACACTCCCCAAGAATACAGGCGCCGTTTTCTTCTTAACATGCGCAGTTACAGAGTGTATCATTTGCTGTTTTTATATTGTATATAGCATGCAGGTGGATGTACACAACCAGCACTAAGAGAACAGAAGTAGAGTAGAAGGGAGTGTTGGCATTGAGAGCTGTGAATGCCCTTGAACATTTTATTCAACAAATCTGTGACATCCCGGATAATCACTGATCATTAATGGTTATCATCTGTGGGTGTGTGTGAAGCTAAGTGCAGCCAAACTCCAAGCGCGCGTGTGTGTGTGTGTGTGCGCAGTACCACAGCGAGCATGTTTGTGCTCCTGATGCCTCCCTGGAAAATGCCGCAGAGAAACACCAACCGTGCCACTTGTGCAAACCTCCGTGTTTGGGGTTGCCAGGTTGGGTGGCCCCGTGGCACATTGTCGTTTGGGAGGCCGAGATTTGATATCACGAAATCAAGCTTTTCCTGTCTCACTGCTGCACTTGCCACAAAGAAAAGCCCACTGGGTTATCGGCTCAGCCCCCCTCCCTCCTTCTCCTTCTCCTCCTCCTCTCGCTCTCGGACTATCCCATCACTGAGGCCCCCAGCTTGGGAGTTGCTAGGTAACCAGAACCAGCTGTTGGTCCTAAGCCCGTTGAGCCCGTTTTTGGCTCCGCGTCAACTGCGGAGTAGTTTTCTCTGAAAGCTCGCTGTGAACTCAGCGACCGCTGCTGTGGCCCTGACATCATCTTGCCATGGAAAATCTTCCTCACTTCCTTTTGTTTTTGCAGTTTTATTGTTCCACTGATGCGGGGACCGGTGTGGGAGCGTCCGTGGCATGTATCACACCGGTTTCAGTAATTTAGCAGCATTTCATCACCTTTCACACTAGGGGCGAGAAAGAGGCAAGCAGAGAGTGAAAAGAATGAGTCGGTTTACTGGGAAGAAATCACCTGTAATTTAGAGTCAGTTGAAAAAGACATCAGGATATAAAAGAGTCTCTTAAGTGTGTCTCTCCTCTGTGAGGTGAGGATACTAAACTGTCTCAGAAGGCTATTAACAGAGATTTGAGATGGCAGAGTACACAGTGTAATTATTCAGGAAATCACAACAGTGCAGGTAAGTTAATACGACTCCGCGGTCCCCAAGTGGACAATTTACCTTTCAGAGTGTGGGACAACCTCACAAACAAGCCACAAGTAAATCTGTGGGGAGCGCGTCAACTTCCAAATGAAATCGTCTTTGTAAACCAGCCGAGGCATGTCGGAGATCCGTGAAACCACAAAAACCAAGAGCAAACAATCCGTCCGAGAATAGAGCTTTAGAAATGGAGATAACCGGCGTAGTGCGATTGTTATTAAATACCAATTTAAAGATTCCAAACCCAAGGGGAGAAACACAGGTTTGAGCTGGGGTTTATTTTTCTTTCATCGATTGTTTGTGCTCTATTTAGGAAATGATCCTTCTCCCTCTGAAAACTCTGACTCACAGCGTCTGGCAGCGAAGCTTTTCTGAGCCGCTTTTCCAAGATCACCCCTTCCAAACGAGAGAATTAGACACCAGATCGTATTCACTAAGGAGAGACATATTTCTGTGAGTTTTTTCTTTTCTCTCTCTCCCTCTCTAGCGTTTAAAAAGATGACTTCTATTTCTGTTGTCTGAATCCAAAAAGGCTTTTTAGTTTGGAACATCTGTAATCCATTTGTGGTTTAAAGTACGCTCTTGCCAGCTCTTGCCAAAAGTTTTCGTACTTCCTGGAGAATCATGCAGTTTGTGATTAGCGTTGGCTAAAGGATGATATCAGTCTTAGTCCATTCAAGCTTCCCTTGAGGGATGTAACAACACATGACCTCCGCTGGATAAGACCGTCTGCTGTTACACTGAACACGGTTTAGTTAGTCAAGCTGTTGGCTTTGTTTCTTTATTACTTGCTGGCTTACAGACAATGCTGGCTGTCGAGAAAAATACTTTGGGTACAATAACAGGAAATTGACACAAGCATTTTGCATTTTCATCCGAATGACTACCAGCCAAAATATCCTAGCGCCTAATGTAAACCATCTTTAGTCATATTATTTCTACTCCTGCTCCCAGAAGTTTACGTAACAGCAAGTAGGCACTTGAAAAACGGCTCTGTGGTGCATTTTTGCCCCGCTAAAGAATTAGTCTGGGGTTTTGTCTGGTGTTGGGTGGGACTCTGTGTTTGGACAAGGAGAGTTCTGGCTTTGCTTTTGTTTCCTAGAGTCCAGGTTCTGGTTCTGGCTGCTCGACACTGTCTCATGCAAAATTACATTCCCATACAACTAAACTGCATAACCAAAATACGCTTTGAGTGGAGCGTATTTACTCCCAGATTACAGGCACAGTTTTAAACAGTTTTATCAGTTTTAAACACGTGATTAACATTGTAAATGGAAGTAGTAGTATTAGTTAGGTTTAGGCAACAAAACTTCTGGGTTAGGCTTAGTTAAAAAAAAAACATTATGGTTTGGCTTAAAATTACTTATTATATATATATAATTATTTCACATGGGACTCAAACATCAGTCTCCTTGGAGAAAGTCCCGGTGTTTGGTTCAAAGTCTTTTTATTGGTATTCTGTACAAAATCCAATAAATCATAGAAATAATTGTGTAAACAAATCCCCCCATGCCCCCCATCCCTATAACAATATTACTGCACCATTAAATAAACAGAATTAAAATTAAGTAAACAATTACATTTATACATATAAATGATTTCAATCCAATAGAAACATAAATGAAACATATACAAAAAAAGGAGAAAGATAAGTAAATTAAAAATAATAATAATAACTAAATAAATTAAAAAAAAACCCTAAGTATAAGTTCAATGTCAGTGGTATTCATTTTTTTTTCTATATAGATTAAAAAAGGTCTCCATATAGCATAACATTTCTGAGCACACCCTCTTTTAGTATAGCGAATCTTCTCCAGTACCAAATGATGTATGAGATCTTTAAACCACATCCTAAAGGTTGGAGGATACTTCTCCTTCCATTTAAGAAGTATAAGCCGTTTAGCTAAGAGAGATGTAAAAGCTATCATATTCTTTGCCTGGCGACTAAGATGTATGTCTTGTGGTGCGAAAGTCCGGTGTTTGTTGGACCCATCCATCTCCCCTTCTGCCCAGAAGCAGTGGACTTTCTCACTGGTTATACCCGTCATTATTCAATAACGTTATTCAATAACATTTTTATTCAACATATTTTCATTCATGGCCGCTCAATATTTTACGTCACCTTCTCTGCGCGTCGCTTGTTGTACTATGTCACTCGTTGCGGCCGTCTGCAGACGTACAAAGGCATTTGTGATATGTAAAAAAACCAAACGTAATCCACTACAAAATACGTTTCCTTCCTAATTTAATTCAGAATGCAATTTAGTTGTATGGGAACGAGATAGGGCCGGGCTGCTGGGTGGGGTGGCTGACAAGCTGCTGCCAAACTCCCCAGGCTGGTGTCGACCCAACTGGGGAGAGAGAGAGAGAGAGAAGGAGGGAGATGGATGTTAACAGAAAGAAAGTGGCAAGACATGAATTAAGTGAAGTAAATCTAAAGAGCCATAGGCGATCAGTTTTTTTCATTCTTTAGTAGCTGGACCTCTGGCCTACAAGTGCTGCCATGAGACCAGCTGCTGTGTGATCAGTGGGGGTGGTACAGTAGGAGCCACCCTCGGGTGATTATTGGGATAAGTCTCACTTATGCTCTCCCCTTTTGTGCTCCTTTTACTAGTTTAGAAATCCATAACTTGCCATTTGAGATGAAGACTGACGTAATGGTGTGTTTTCTTATTATTTGATTTTTTTTTTTAACACAGAATAACATGATCTCAACATGACCCAAATTGTCTTCTCGTAATACATAATAGATAAAAATGTGCGTAATTCTCTTCTACAGACCTAAGGTAACAGTTATGTTACTGCTTACATTTAACATCAGCAGATGACTGTTATTACAGTCTTCTGCAGCTGCAAGCTAATCTGAGTCTCTGTAATATTCCCCAAGGACCAATCATGTCCATGTGGTAATCAGCATTTAGTTTACAGAAGCCTGCAGTAACCAAATAAGATATACAGTATGGCAGTGTAATATTCCCTTAATATCACTACCAGAGCTGATAATGTCTGCTTGTGGTTTACAACATAGTAGTTCTGCTGTCCAAATAAATTATTCCAAGCAATTTGAAATTTGAAAATAACAAAATCGGTCATTTAAGCTTTTGCTTTACACATTTGAATAGTTTTATCTGATGTAAAGAAAAAAAAAAGCTGTGATTTTGTATACTTTTGCCATATTGCGTTGTATATCTATATCAGTGAAGATATTCTTAATTTATATTGTGGTATTGTTTTCAACCATATCACTCAGCCCTGTTTCTTTTTCTTAAAAAAAAAAAAAAAAAAACAACAACCCAAAAAACAAAACAAAAAAAGCACATATTGGTTTGTACAATATCAAAGTTGTCATGATAGCAGGTTCAATTCTTCAACATAAATCAAATGTACACCTCGACCCTCCTCTCCCCACCTTAACTGGTCCTAAAACAAACCAAATGTTGTTTTCACACAGTAATAAACTGAATGATTTGAGAAACATAACAATTACAATAAATACAATACAGAAATAAATACAAAAAAATCGAATGACTGAAAACTAAGGTGAATTAAAAAGATGTTTGGAGTCTTGCGGTGGAGTTGAGTGTAAGAAATCAACACCACATACTCATGCCACATGGTAGCACTGAAAGTATGCCTGAAATGCCTGACCTCCTACATTTTCTTATTAGATCCACGTACAGTGTAGAACATTTTCTTAAGTTTTAAGGCTAGACATTATCTACTCAAGCCACTGAAAGATGGTTGATGGAGCAGCTTCCTTTCATCTGAGCAATATTGCTCGTCTAGAAGAGTGGCAAAAGACAGAACATTACCTTTAGTTGCGGTCAAATGTGCATCTTGAAAGTGTTTGAAATACCTCCTCCAATAACATTTATGACATCACTCTTATGGATATATCTTTTTAAATTTAATTTCAGAAATGTGAGCTCTTGGTCAGGAGCCTTTATGGAGATAGGTACAGCTGATTTTTTTTCCTTTTGTTTTGTTTCTCTCCCCTGTGTGTATGTGTGTATGTGTGTGCGTGCATGGATGAGTGTGTGCGTGTGTGCGTGCATGGGGACATGTGTACGTGTGTACGCATGCATTCACTCAAGTCAAAAACAGGTATATTTTTCTATATTGTAAATATATTGTTGGTATACTAGGTGTGTTAAAGGTTTACTTCTTACACTGTGCTTTTCTGAGGGTATACTTGTAAAGTATATTTAGTGCTTCATCATATTTATAGTGTGATAGTCATTGACTTGCTGTAAGTGTAATCCATACTTAAAGGTCGGGTTGGTAGTGTTGTTCAAATACATTTTTTGTTCTATTTGTTGAAATTCTCGTTACATCCCGACGTCAATCAATATATCAAATGCTGCTAGCTTGACACCTGTGAGTAGTAACAATAGCCATGTTCGTTGTTTACGTTCATGATCATTTTGGGGGAGTGTCTTTGGAGGGAGGCCAGAAGGAACGGACTGCCAGTGTTGCCGACTTCGCAACTTTCTCACCAGATTTAGAAAAAAGAGTTGGCAACACTGGACTGGCTTTTTCTGTTGGATCATTTTAGTGAACTCTTGGTAGTTTCTCAGCATTACCGATCCTACTTCAAAGTGCACGCATGAGATGTTTATGAAACTTAGATTGTACATTAGTAAATTTATTAAAATTGTATTATTTTGGAAGGCAAAAGTAACCCGAGAACACATCAGTAGTATAATCTCATTATATTCAAGCTTATCTTGAATAAGACTTTTAACACACAAAAACACAACCTAAGAGGTTTCAATATAACACAGCTTTAGTTTACTTTCTGAATAGATAAAAGAGATACTAAAGTGCGGTTTCAGAAAATATACGTAAGTAGGGCTGGGCAATATGACGATATATGTTGTCAAAACAATATAAAAATGTCTATTGTATACATTTTTCTATATCGTTTGTATTGTGATAAGGCTAGGTCTATATTTCTTTTTTTCCTCTATAATTTCACTTAAAACTTATGCTCATTTTGCACTCAAGTTTGTAAAATGAGAAAATACACAGTACATTTTACTTTTTTTATCTTATTTGTCAAGTATTTAATTCACACAGGAGTATACAAAAACAGGCTTTAACATGTGGTTATTCAATACAGAATATTTATTTATTGGATTACCAGAAATCAAGCTATATCATGATATATATTGTTATTATTAAGATATGAAATGACTTATATCGTGCTAGAAGATTTTGGCCATACCACCCCGCCCTATACTTAAGTATACTTTTTTGTTGGTTTGTTTGTTTTGTTGTGTGCTTTTTCTTTTCTGTTTACTTGGGAGTATGAGGATAGAGGGAAGGGACAGGGGATATGAGGATACTCTGTGTACTGTTATGTTTGTATGTTCACCCTTCGGTGATTGCTGATTATTGTGCATTCAAAAAAAAAGTAAAAGAAATATGAGCTCTGTGGACTATTTGAAATTGGCGAGCACACGTTGCACCTGCTTGAGAATGTCATCCCATATGTCGACAACTCAGCCCTTTTTCTAAATAACATTTCCCTCCTGACACAGTTAGTGCAGTTGAAGCTTGTCACTGAGTGGTTTAAGAACTTCAAAATGATAGCGGAAATGTAGTGTAGTTTATTGTAGTATACTTCTGGCAGCGTGAGACTGGAGACTAAAGCCCCAAAACTCATTAACTTTGATGTGACAGATGATCCCTGGAGGGACGGTGATAGGAGACTGTTACAGAGCCTCAGTCAGCAACACCTTTCCAACACAATGTGTGTTTATTTCTTTGTGAGTACACATTATGATTGCCCGAGCAGTTGTGGATTTATTACTGTCTAAACTAGGGCTGTCAATCGATTAAAATATTTAATTGCGATTAATCGCATGATTGTCCAAAGTTAATAACGATTAATCTGTTCAAAATGTACCTTAAAGGGAGATTTGTCAAGTATTGATTACTCTTATCAACATGGGAGTGGGCAAATGTGCTTGCTTAATGCAAATGTAAGTATATATTTATTATTGGAAGTCAATTAACAACACAAAACAATGACATATATTGTCCAGAAACCCTCACAGGTACTGCATTTAGCATAAATCATAACATGGCAAACTGCAGCCCAACAGACAACAACAGCTGTCAGTGTGTCAGTGTGCTGACTTGACTATGACTTGCTCCAAACTGCATGTGATTATCATAAAGTGGGCATGTCTGTAAAGGGGAGACTCGTGGGTACCCATAGAACCCATTTTCGTTCACATATCTTGAGGTCAGAGGTCAAGGGACCCCTTTGAAAATGGCCATGCCAGTTTTTCCTTGCAAAAAATTTGGCTTAAGTTTGGAGCGTTACTTAACCTCCTTCCTAACAGTATGACAT
This sequence comes from Sebastiscus albofasciatus, assembly GCA_916701655.1. Lineage (NCBI taxonomy): Eukaryota > Metazoa > Chordata > Actinopteri > Perciformes > Sebastidae > Sebastiscus > Sebastiscus albofasciatus. The sequence continues at coordinate 63,588 of CAKAOI010011691.1, forward strand.
GATTGGCACCAATGGATTCCTTCGGTTTTCTAGTTTCATATGATGCCAGTATCTTTACTTTAGCTTTAAAACTGAGCCCACTACAACCTAAAAAACACAAGTTGCATTAATGCCTTAAAGAAATTAGTGGCCTTAAAACCAATTTAATTTACTGCGTTATTATCACGTTAACTTTGACAGCCCTTGTCTAAACCTGTCCTCATGTATGATAAACATACTGCCATTTTCAGGTTTTTTTTCCTCTGGCTGAGAGACTGAGAGAAGATTCAGTTCTCTCTGTCCAAAACCAAAGAGCTCCTTGAAATCACTGGCCAGGTATCCGAGTCATTAAGACCCTCATTAACAGCCTTGTTAGGCGTTAATTATCCGCAGATTCATCAAGTGTTAAATGCGGTGCCACGTTCTGCCTTATTAGGCTGGAGAAAGGCTATTAGCAAATAGGATATAATTAATCAACAGCAGTTTGACCTACTTCCTACAAGTGACGCTGCTTTTTTCCACCAGCGGCTACTTGCTTATATGCGTGTGTATGAAATATATAAGCAAGTAATTCTGTGTTCGTTGCTTTTCTGTCCTTTCATCTCGGGAGTGTGTGTGTGCACGCGAGGCCGCGTCTGTGTGAGTAGCGGTACGTGTCCTCGTGTGTGACTGTTAGATGATAGAAGTATTTTCTTGCTCAGCCAGTCTGAGCTGTGATAATGAACTCTGCAGGAGTGTGATGAGGAGGCGCAGGTGTGTTTGGCAAGCAGCCCCTCCTCCTCCTCGTCCTCCTTGCTAATACACACTAACCGCACACACACACACACACACACACACACACACACCATGAGTCCCTCCTGTGAAAATAATACATGCTTTCAGCTTATATTAGGAACAGAAAGATGGAGGTCACCTCTTCCACATTATTTCTTTTTTATGCACCTTTCTGCTCTTCCCATCATTATTATCTTTTGATATCTTTTAGGCTTTTATGAAGCCCTGCCTTTATTATGGGCGCCGCACAATAATAATAATGTTAATGGCTGTGATATAATGAAATATAATAAAACCACAATCTCTTTATCTCTACAGCAATTTATAAAGTGGCTCACAAAGCAGTTATAAAACCCTAAACTCGTAAAATCAATACAAAACCCTGAAAACGAAGTAAGCAAAACATAAAACATAAAAGCAAAGCAATAATAATAAAAAAACAGAACTGGAGGAAAAGGTCAGTAATAACTAACAGAACATAGTTTCATCAAAATAAGTTTCAATTTAACTGATAATAATCATTCTGCTGGTTTAAACTGCTCAATGGAGGCTGTGATGAAGTATTGCACTTTCATCAAATTGGAGAACTCACAAGAGACAGTTTTAAAAAAGAATAATCTAAATTGAAAAAAATCAGAGGCTAAGATATGTTGACTTTTAGTGTCAAGCATTGGTGAAGCTCCAAAAACACTGTATACTACATTTCCAATAATGCAATTCAAAAGTGTTTTTCATTCGACCTGTCCTGCCGTCTAAATGCCCACATCTTTTAAACTCTACACATCCAGTTTGCAGGCGTTCTGTTAGAAAATGTTAACCCCTTACCATTCAACCCTCTTTTTTAGAGAAGTAGGTGTGGGAGACAGGGATGTTCAGGAATAGATAACAAGTCAGCAGTAGATGTCACATAGAAGTGATGTACATCATCTGAAAGCTGGGAACCTTACACTGTGTGTCAGTTGTTCTAGTCATTATTAAGAAATACAAATTAATTAATTAATTAATTAATCAATTTAAATGAATTGTGAAAGTGTATAAGGGCTTAGAGCATGATGCTATAAGTTTGTGATGGCCATTCCCATGCTCTATTATGTCTCATAAATTGTTGCAGCAATGTTTGAGTTGATACCGTTTATTACAGAGATTTGGTGCTAGATGTATACATTTTTTACCACTCGAATTGATTAAAATGATCAATAATCCCTCTAAAATACCACATTAAAACACCAAGAATTTGAGGAACACCATAGAAAAAGCCATGCTGTGATTTGGTATCAAAGACTTTTGCATGACATTAGCAGATCTCTGCAAGAATTTCATTTTTCAAAGATTGAATAGAGCGCACTTCTGTTGTGTAAACTGCTCAGGAACCCCCTTATTGTCAATCGACCTAGGAAAGCCATCCATCATCTGAATGATCTAGGTCTCTAGTTTGTGGCTGTAAAGTTTCATGAGGCTGTGATTATCCTAGAGGTCACCAGTGGTCTCACTACAATGAAATGGCTGCTATGGGGACTAACATCATCACACATGAATACAATTGAGCTCATTGAATCCACAAGAGTCTCAGCTTTCCAGTAATACCCAATTTAAGCAATTCCAACACTGTTTAGGGACCCCAGTATGCAGAAATATTCAAATACACCATTTTAGTATAGGCAAAAATAACACTTTTGTACTGCTTGCAAAAGAACTGCATGGCTTTTGCCTCAAACTGCATGTGATTATCATAAAGTGGGCATGTCTGTAAAGGGGAGACTCGTGGGTACCCATAGAACCCATTTTCATTCACATATCTTGAGGTCAGAGGTCAAAGGACCCTTTTGAAAATCGCCGTGCTAGTTTTTCCTCGCCTAAATTTGGAGCGTTATTCAGTTTTCTTCCCAACAAGCTAGAATGACATAGGTTGGTAACAATAGATTCCTTAGGTTTTTTAGTTTCATGTCATACCAGTATCTTCCTGTAGCTTATAAACTGAGCCTGCTACAGCCTCTGTAAGACAGAATAGCCTGCGGGCCGGCCAGCTGATTGTAAAGGGGTTAAGTCTCGTGACGAGCAAACTGAACTTCATGTGTAAAATCGGTGGAATACCCCATTAAAGACCCATTACACAGCTTAAAAAGTGATCAGTGGTGTTTTCCAATTCACCCTGTAAGTATGAAACCTACTTGAGAAGTTAAGTTTAAGAGATCTGATGATACATCATCACCAGACTGTCCTCCTTCCCTCCTCATCCTGTTTCCCACCGCTCCCCTCCTCTCCTACATCTTCATCTTTAATTCCCTGCGTGGTGAACTCTTCCTCTTTATGTCATCTCTGCTTGTAGAGAATTTTTTGCTGCACAACTCACTTTCTCGCCTCCGAGATGTCTGAAGGTTGTTCACTTTCCTCTGTGGTTTGATAGAAACAGAGACAGAAACAGACCACCGGAGAGAACACCACCAGTTATTAGAGGAATTAACTCTGGAAAAAAAAAAAACTGCAGGTTGTATGTCAGTTTGTCAAAGCTGTGATAGTAATGACACTCTGCTAAGCTCTTTTTAAAATTAATCCCCTGTTTCCATTTCTCTCTGATAGGTCTAGCGCAGGTGGTCTGTTATTCCTTATGTTGTGTGTGTGTATGTGTGTGTATGTTTGCATGTGTGTAAAGGCATCAGACTCTACATAATTTACAGCCTGTGTGTTTTCAGCATCCATTTAGCGCTGCATATCCTTAGAGGATGTGACACCATAGAGGTGTATGTAGCTTGTAAAAAGTACAATGTGAATCTATAGTTTGTATTACGTGGCATTCAGAATCTTTTCTAAAATGGACAAGTTTGCTCGCTATTAAAGCTCCGTAATTTTCGATTTTGCTTTGAGTTTACACAAAGACTAGTCTGTGTAATTTAGGCTTCAATGATATTGACTGGGAAAAATCATTTTGAGAAATATAAAACGCGGGACACAATTTTTCATACTGAATTGGGATGTTATTGTTAAAGAGGACCTATTATGCTTATTTTTAGGTGCATACTTGTATTTGGGGTTTCTACTAGAACATGTTGACATGATTTAGTGTTTAAAAAACGCTTTATTTTTCTCATACCGGCTGTGCTGGAGCACCTCTTTTCACCCTCTGTCTGAAACGCTCTGTTTGAGCTCCTGCCCTGCCCCCTCCCGAAAAGCCCAGTCTGCTCTGATTGGTCAGCTCATCCACTGTTATGATTGGTCCACCGAACTAAACTCTTCGGACTCCGCTCCAGCTCCGCTCAAACACCAGCTTTATTTGAGGGTGTGCCAAACTAGCCTCTAGGCAGGTATTATGCAAATATGTTACTTGGTGACATCATCATGTAACAGAAGAAAAGGCGGGACTTCAAGCAAGGCATTTCAGGCAGTTCAGGAGCAGTGTTTCTGTGGGGGAGAGTAACTCCCTTTGGCGTGAACTTTGGGCTTTATAACTTTGCAGACATTTTACATGCACAAAAAAGTATATAAGACACTAAAGAAAAGGGAAAAAGCACAAAAGCATAAAAGGTCCCCTTTAAAGATAGCCTGGCTGGAAATTGTTTTAAGACTTTCTCTTAAGCTTAAAGCCCCTGAAAACTTGACTTGAAATGTAAGTATTTCTGTAAAACAGTAAGTATTCAAGACTAAATAAGCTAGTTAATAAGTTAAAGTCAAAGTTTGGAAAGATAACATCGTTGGTTATTATTTATTAAGCAAAATATCTGCTAATCTGCTTCATCAGGACTGTGTGGGTGTGGTGTGACCAGATTTTATTGACAGTGGCCTGGCAACATAAACCGACAATTCAACAACTGGCATCAAATATATATAATTTCAAACTTTTTTCACAACTGAGCTTTGGAAATTTTCAAACCAGTGAGAAGCGCACAGAAAAAAATACACACAAATACAGAAATCTGTCGTGAAATAGCCAAAACTGTTTGGCAGAAATGTTTGCGTCCATTTAGGATCCCGTCACTCATAGTAAACAGACGATTGAGAAAATGTTTTTTTTTTTAGAGCATTTAAATTGTAGACTAGTACCAGAAATTACCATTTACCAAAGGGCCATCTTCTCTAAAACTTGGATCAGTAATCAATACAACCTTTTCGATTAACTGTGCACGACAGAAAATGAGCCTACTGCAGCAGAATTGAAGCGCAGTTAACCGAAACACTGCTACGTTTACATTCAACCTCTTGTTTTTTTGTTTTCCATTATACGCATCTGATCTGCATAAAGTACATATGTTAGCATGTTGTAGTCGTGTAGGTCACAAACACCGTCCTTGCTTCCCAAAACTGGAGGAGTTAGAGAGACAGACATGGAGCGAGCAGGCTTGGATGTCCTCTCCAGCAGCGCAGATGTCACTAAATAAAATATTTCATAATCCTGCCCAAATCCTCTAATCACCATGACAACAGGCAGCAGGGAGCCAGAGAGTGGTGGTGTGTGGACCCCCCCACCACCCCCCACCACCCTTTCTCCTTTCTCTTTTCCCTCATTTTAGTGGAATTTAGGTCCACGCTCACATTTCCTCCTCAGTTTTCACCTATAGAATACATCTCATTGATTTTAAGGAGAGTAAGTTAATTGGCACATTCTGACAGAGTCGACTCAATAAGTCACGTAAGACACTTGGAATTCATCATTACTCGCACGTTTCTAGTTTCCAGCAGTCTTTTTTTTGCCACTTTTCTCCCTGAAGGGCAACCGTATCCAAACTCAACTGCAAGGCAAGGACAAAGAGAGACCAAAGACCTGGAGACGAGCACAAGTTCGAAACTTAACTATTGAATACCTGCTGATTTTCTCCAGTGTGTGTGTGAAAGGTGTAAACTGTATTAGGAGGTGCAGGGACGCACACACTGAAGGCCTCCCGGCTTCTGTGCGGTGATAGGATAATGGAGGTGATGACCTCATGGGGTGAAAGGACCTGTTGCCTGGTAACAGTGTGGATAACAGCGAGAGAGGGGGGTATTCATATCACCAGCATTGTGTGTGAGTGCGTGTGTGTGTGTGTGATATCGACCAGTGTTGCCAGGTAAGGGAGACGATGATAGTGGGTTAAAGTAGAGAACTACACACATTCAGGCAGGTGTGTGTGTGTCAATGATATCAGCCTATCACACAGGCAAAACACACAGTCCCAGTCTGTGTAAACACTTCCTGCTGCGGGATGCATTTCCCTACATTTCACTGCTTCTTCCGCAGCTCACTTGACTGTGTGTGTGCCAGACATAAATAATTAACACCCTCTCTTTCTCTCATTTCTGTTCTCTCTGCAGGTATTCGGCCCCAGATTATGAATGGGCCTATGCACCCGCGCCCCCTGGTGGCGCTGCTGGATGGGCGCGACTGCACCGTGGAGATGCCCATCCTCAAAGACCTGGCCACCGTGGCCTTCTGCGATGCCCAATCCACACAGGAGATACATGAAAAGGTACAGAAATAACTTTTCAGAGGACTCCCTTTACGTTTGAATTTTGTAGAAAATGCAGCAGCTTCAATTCTTAAAATAACAGGATTTCACTACCTCCGTTTTATCTCTGCTTTATCTGCAATAACAAAATCTGTAGCACTGACTTTTTTACCCCTTATAATGCAGATCGCCGTCCTGGGATGGCTCTCAAAGCCTTGTCCAAAATCTCAAGTGTTTTTCCATGAAGGCTCTTTATTTATAAGCTCATTTTAGCAGCCTTGGCATGTAGAGTCTAGAGTGGAAATGTTTCTTATCTGCCTCACTAAAATAAAAAGGGTAAAAAGACGAAGAATTAAAACAAGGATGTGTCAGGTGTTGGAGCAGTAACAAGCAACGTCACATATTGAACAATATATATAAATCAGATGATTTTTCTTCATATATTATTGTCATTTCTGTCTTGATAGTGTAGTTTTAATAATAATAATAATTAGTGTGCATGGATTCATTCTTGACCTCACATATCTTTGATAAAATATTCTTAACTTGAAGTTTATTTATTAGCTTGTTTCCGGAGCTTTCAGCCTACGCAGGGAACTTTGGCCATAATTATTATCGAGCACATTTCAAAAACAAGTTCAAGTCACACAGTGCTTTCTAAAAGACATGATGTCAAGAAAACGCATAGAATGAAATAGAAATAAAAGAAACACAAAGACTTACAGGATTAAATTAATCAACAATTTAAGTAAAGGTTTTCACTTCCTTTTACTGTTTCTCCATCAGAGTTGACTCTTCCTCCACATAGTTTATATGTAGCTTATATGCAGACTTTTACTTCACAACTGCTTTAAATGTCCGATGCCTTTGAATGTGACAGACAGCAAAGTTGTGTGAACAGGAAGTGAGGCATTGTTTGTAAGTTTAATATACAGTACGTGTTTGGAAAAAGTGTCAGATTAGGTTAGACCACATCAAGCTGTCACCATCAGTCTGTGTTGCTTGCTGTAACTGTAGTACAGTAGTAGTAGTAGTAGTAGTGGCAGTATGTGCAGGATGCAGGCACACGCACGCACACACGCACAATGATGATATGGATATAATATAAACTTTGAATGTAATTCTTAAATCATTTCAGTTGAGCGCAGAAGAATCTTCTCAGATTCAGATTCAGACAACTTTATTTATCCAAAGAAGGGAAATTAATTTGCAGCTTTACCCCTAGTCCATACACACAGCTTCAAAACTCACTCAGAGGACACAGACCAACATACACGGGTCAATACAATGGGCAGTGAGCAGCAGTAAATAAAATAAACCATTTTGAAGACTAAAGTTAATTGTCATGTTTCTTCTTATTGAGAAAGAAGCGAGATGGCTCACTCCTTACAGTAGCTACTTCCATCACCTGCTCCGGAAAAATGTGTTTAATTCTTTTTTTTACCACTTGCCACTGGAGTTGCTAGATTTACGAGCCCAAACAAGGCATTTCACTTTCCTCGGACAAGCGGGCAATCCTTATTGTTGAGTCCTGATATACATATATACATATACACACACACACACACACACACACACACACACACACACAGCATAAGTGAGCCACAAAGACTTCACTCAATTCACTTAAAATGATTACTGTCAGCATTTAGTAGCCTGATAGCAGGACTGTGGGACTCAAAGGGGCACATTATAACTCTGATCTAAGGGCATTACTGTAAATTCGCTGGACAGAACATGGTCAGGTTGGCTTCTTTGGCCACCTATTTCTCCCAGACGGAGCGCAGGTCTCTTTGCAGGGCTCCAGTTATACCATTTAGGCTATTCTTGTTCATCCCAGACATTACATTTACATAAAATAGCATCACAGACACGAAAAGAGTTGAGCTTGACAACGGAACTTGAGTTGAGAGTCGAACACTGTTCCTATATACTTATATGTGTCGTCGACAATTTGGACATTTGCTAGCATTCGGTTTGTCAATATTCTGCCTGAAATCAATGATTCATTTTCTTCGTTTTCAATACGTTAAGGCCGAGGAGGTTATCGTCACACCGTTTAACCATCTCATTTCTTCCTTCTGCATCTCCTCCTCTGTAATGTTTTAATAATATTTCAGCCCACTGCCTTGTTCCACTCTCCCAGTTCAACTATAATGGTTTCATCACTGACTCTAATCCCACTGGGTGCTGAAGTGCTGCTTTGTTAAATAAGGAGGAGGAGGAGGAGGAGGAGGCTGGTAATAGAAATGCATTATAATTGTTCTGAGCCAGAGTGGGTGAAACATTTGTCTCATTTTACTGCCTATACACTGGAGCCAGTCAGTAGCAATTTCACAGTCCAAGCTGGAGGGTTCGTGTCTTTACGCTCAGAAAGAGAATAGGAAGGGTTCCACTTACTTTACACTTTAACATGTTATATTAATTTCAGTGAAAATGCTACTGTCGTTGTTTTTAATCTACAATTTAAGTAGTCAGTTTTACTGTTATGCCGACCTTACGATATGAATTTAGAGGTTAAATGGAAGAAATGCAAAATAAATACTTGATTTTAATTCATATTACTTTTCATATTACGTCTTTTTCTTGCTCCCTTAATTCACACACACATAAACACACACACACACACACAAATAGCCTGGCTGGAAATTGTTTTAAGACTTTCTCTTAAGCTTAAAGCCCCTGAAAACTTGACTTGAAATGTAAGTATTTCTGTACACACACACACACACACACACACACACACACACACAGACACACACACATAAGCAATCTCTGTCCAGTAAGATGCTCTCATAGTGAATACATTACACATACTGAGGACCCATCTGGGAGAATAGATGTTGGCAGCATTCCCACAGCTATAACTGCACAGCAGAGGGTACAGATGGGGCACTCTACACACACAACAGCGCACACACACACACTTGCCAACAACCTCACTGCAAGTTTCAGTAGGGAAGTACTGTTCACACACACACACACACACACACATACACAAGTATATAAACAGACTCACACACCAGGCAAGCAAACCAAAGCACACTGCTGTCTTTTTGCATGCACTGCCTGGAAGTGAGCAGATGCAGCGATTAAGGAATCTGTCACTCAAGGAATCGGTGTAAACTGTAGTATTTGTGACCTGCAAAAAATGCTGTGGCCCCTGTTGAGTGCATGTTAAAACACATTTACTACAAAGCACTTGTGGTCTATTAACTAATAGTGTACTGTCCTTGGAAAAACACAGAAGACTTGCAGAAAGATAAGAAAGGGGCGTGTTTTTCCAAGTGTCTTTCACAATGCTAAGCACTGTTCTTATGAAGTGCTGCTGTTTAAGTGCAAAGTAAAATTGCACTAAAAATCGTAATCACAGTTGAGAGGACGTAATTGAGAAAATTATGTGTGTCTCGCTCGTGCAGAAATAACACTACATCAATCGGACAAAAGAATGTTTCAAGAGAAATGGAGCATAGCAGTACTTTGTGGTACATGAATGGCAGGTTTTTGGGGATTTTTTTGGACCTTTATTTCATATTTGACAGTGTAGTGAGAGAAAGGAAATGTTGGAAATGGGGGGGCCTGATATTGAACAAAGGTTCTCTGCTGGAAATAAAGCAGAGACATTGTGGTTATCCTACTTGCAAACCTTGAGACCTTAAAAAAAGGGAGGATTTCAAAACCTGGTCCTGGTCCTCCCCCAGAAAAAAAACCTGGTCCTGGTCCTGGTCCTCCCCCAGAAAAATGAGAATTTCAGAGACTTTGTTTCCTTCATTCTGGTGACTTTAAAAGAGTGAAAATAACAAAATAATAAGAACACTGCAACAGCATTTTTATGATAAAACTTTTGATTTAACCTTCAACTCCCGGGAAAGAAAACAGAATAATTCGCGCCTCTGGTGTGAACTTGCCGTGTGAATCTCTGGCATAATCTAATATTAATTTGTTTTTATGTATTTTTGCTCTGGCTTGAGTATTTCTTTCTCTTAGTACTTTCTCTTAGTGCACCACTGCGCTCTGAAACCTATTATTTCCAACGGCTTGCGTTTTCGCTGTATCGAGCAAAGCCCAACTTTGGGAGCTGCACGCTGTGGCAAGTGAAGCTTAAACATGAGCTCAAACTGCGCTGTGTCGTGAGCATAGACTGCTCTCTTCCGTCGGGAAACGGCAGTTGGTGTAGCTCTATTGTCATCCGGGTGGAAACAGTAGGGATTATACACACTGTTCAGTTCCGGAAACAGGATAAGATAACGAAAAAGGAAAAAAGGTGTGAGAATTTGTCATAAATCGGGAGAAATGGGGGAGAATAGTGACCCCGGGACGAAACCGGGAGAGGGCAATGAAAAACAGGAGTCTCCCTGGGAAATCGGTAGGGTTGGCAAGTATGGTGGTTATGTATGTGATATATAATAATTTATGAATAATGAAAAACATATGAATGTATAAAATGATGTAGGGCTTTCCCCTCGTAGTCAATTATTGACTAACCGGACGTTTTTTATGCTTTTTTCATGCTGAATGACTTATTTCCAAGACACTTTTGAGCACATTTCTGGCAAACACAAGACTTCAAATAGTGCTTTTGTGAAATTCTTTGTGGAGAAACTCAGTTTTACAAATCTGTCACATTAAATCAACTATTTGATTAGTCGACAAAATCGTATGAGTGTTAGTCGACTAAGAATTTCTTTGGTCGAGGACAGCCCTAAAATGATGGATCTGGACTTCCATGTCTGCATTGTCTTCCTCACATGTCCTTCCTTCCAATGCGGGCTCCCCCAAATTGGCCCTTAATCACTAACCTTTGACCTTTGAGAACCATATACATTACACAGAGGAAGGAGAAGAGGGTGTGATACACATTGCTGTTATGTTTTAATAAAACTCATCAAATAATGTATTGAATTAGGTTGTGTTTTAGTAGCATCTGGACATAACTTTATGGTAAAGTTTGATATTTTGGAAAATTAGCTTTTTTTTTTTTTTAACCAAGAGTTAGATGAGAAGATTAATACAACTCTTTACACTAAGTATGAATCTGGAGCCAGCAGGCAGTTAGCTTAGCATAATGACTGAAAGCAGGGGGAAACTGCTAGCCTGGAACCATCCAAAGTTCAAGAATATGCCTACCAACACCTATAAAACTCACTATTTGATAATAATTTTGATATATTCACGCTACATTACCTCCTTTTTAAACCATAAATGAATCTCCATGCTCAAGTATTCCTTTCAAGCTTTGTAAATGTTCCATTACGCTGGTGTAGAATAAGTGTAGCGCGTTGCCTTTGTCCAGGGATTTATGTGCTTTGCAGTATTCATGATCTCTTGCTGTAGGTAATAAAGACAACGCAAAGATGCACATGCCAGCTCAAACTGCAGAAGAGTTCTTTAACTAATTAACACAAAACAAAAACCCATTTTCTCACTTTTTCCACTTCATGTCAACTCGCTCTCAGCTTGTATTCCTGTTGCTTAACAGCCGGCTGTGATTCTGTGTAATTTCCCCAGCATCGTCTCCAGCCAAGCCTGCTGCTGGGCCTGCTTTGCTCAAGTAATGAGATTAATGCATGAGGAGAGCTTTAACCTTGAATTTAGCATCCAGCTCTCACTACAGCTTGCTCCAATAAAAAAAAAAATGTTGTATGGAAATTCATGGCTATGCTAATCTGGCTGGGTTAGGTTAATTCAGTAAGCGGGTTGTGAATTTAAACCTGTTATTTAACGGGCCGTGGCGTGCAGCGGCTACTTGCTGATGCTTTCTGGGTTCCTCAGCGGCTGTCAGTCTGCTTTATGGTCCTGCATCCGCATCCACTTCAACCTTGTTTGTGTAGAGTCTGAATGAATGGATTGTGACAAAAACCAGCTTTGGCAAGCGCTCATTATAAACGCACAGACATCCACTCATATTTTAGGGCACACATAAACAATCTATTTGCATTTAGATGAAGAAAAGCGGACATGAACTTAGGACCAGGAAAATGGGAGGTAGTGAAAGCACTCTTCTTCAAGTTTCTCATACATAACCCATCTGAATTTGAATGTAGGGATGATATTGATCAAGAAAAATAATGACATTGTGATCAGAGTGCGAATGCAGATTTCCATTTCAAATGCCCGCTAATGATTGTTGAGGGAATACTGATGTAATAAGACAGCGATGACGATGACGATGCCACCTCCTCTCTGATGCCCCTCAGGTGCTGAACGAGGCAGTAGGGGCCATGATGTACCACACCATCACGCTGACCAGAGAGGACCTGGAGAAGTTCAAGGCGCTGCGCATCATCATCCGCATCGGCAGCGGCTACGACAACATCGACATCAAGGCCGCCGGCGAGCTCGGTGAGACCGAAAGACAGATGCAGACAAAAGAGGAGGAAGATAGATGTAAAAAAGAGAGGCTGTTCAGAAGCAGACAGTAATCATATGCTGAGAATAATGAACAAGTTGGGTCGTATCTGCCCATATGGCGCGTTCATTCACTACTGCATGAGAGAAAATGAAGGATAAATCAACAAAAATGATGCATTATGGATAAGGATAGTGCGCCGTTGGATGGGAGCCAAACCAAACTTTGCTTGCTATATTGACTTAACATAAATAACATATGTAACAGGAATTATTACATACTGTAAACAGAATATGTAATGCTGATTGCATATGCAGAGCAGATGCTCCAACTGATATGAAACTCTCCCACCGATTCCCATTTGGCCCCCTCGGCATATGTTTGCCTTGAGAGCAGGATTTAGTGTGATATCCTAATTATTGTCATTTGTGGTAATACATCTTAGTACGCTGACATGCATTTTTTTGAGAAATGCTCTTTTCATGGGGCTTAATTAGCAGTTCTAAGTATCCTCTTATCCTTCACAGTTCAGTTTTATACACAGTGCTTTTTTAGTTTGAAGAGGGTCATAAAGAAAAGAAATTCTTTGTGAAATAAAAAAAACTACAAATGCATCTCTCTTCAAAGCAGTAATTATAACCAACTATTATAACTATTAAACCTGTGAAGCAATTATGTTACTAGTCATTTTAAGTATCTGTGTCCTTGATTCTTAATTTTTCTCTCCCATCTGATCGTTTCCAGGCATCGCAGTGTGTAATATTCCTTCAGCGGCTGTAGAAGAGACAGCAGACTCAACACTTTGTCACATCCTCAACCTGTACCGGCGAAACACCTGGCTGTACCAGGCTCTCCGGGAGGGCACGCGGGTCCAGAGCGTGGAGCAGATCCGGGAGGTGGCGTCGGGGGCGGCCAGGATCCGAGGAGAGACGCTCGGCCTCATCGGATTCGGTGAGCTCCTTCTTTCTCTTAATCAGTGGATTGCTGTCAGTTAACGTACTCTAACTATATTCCGTACACTAACGATGTTCCGTATAGATGACCTTTGTTCGCAGATCAGATGAATATATACTTTCAGGTCGTGCAAAAAATTTATGTGTGTGTCATCTTCTGTCAACCTCTTTTTATAGCATCAAATAACAAATTAAAAGCAACCTTATCCGAAAGACATACATTGGCGTGATAAGAACTACCAAAAATGACAGAAACCATCTTTGGGAAAAATGTATTTGAAGTGTACTTTGACTTTTTAGTTTGGCCCATGTCCCATTTGCTAACATGGAGGAGGCGGGCTTTATGACCTGTACTGCAGCCAGCCACCGGAGGGCGATCAAGATGTTTTGGCTTCACTTTTGGGGAGCTGTCATGTTGTCCATATTTATATACAGTCTAGGGTTTAAACCAAATTAGTGTAGTGGGTTAGCATGCTAACATTTGTTTATTAGCGTTAAACACGAAGTGCAGCTGTTGCTGATTTAAAAAAAAAGTATTGGATACATTTAATTTGAATCTGATAATGAACGTTTGACATTTTTGCTCACTAAACGATTAATCAATAATTAGATTTGTTGTGATCCATTTTCTGTCAAATAACCAATAGAGTTAAGCAATTAATCCTTCCAGCGTTAGTACTCGTAATACACACATGTGTGTTTGAGTTACTGTTAAGGGATGTCTGAACTGTCTGAAGACTGAGTATCAATCTGCTAAAATCTGAATCGTCTCTTAGTCCGTGCTTTCTTTCCATCTCATGCTTTCCATCAGGTCGCTCAGGCCAGGCGGTGGCGATGCGGGCCAAGGCGTTCGGCTTTAACGTGCTCTTCTACGACCCCTACCTCCAGGACGGCTTGGAGCGCTCGCTGGGCGTTCAGCGAGTCTACACACTCCAGGACCTGCTCTACCAGAGCGACTGCGTCTCCCTGCACTGCAACCTGAACGAACACAACCACCACCTCATCAACGACTTCACCATCAAACAGGTAGGAGGGCCTTTTAGTGCAGAGGACAGAAATGAATTATATATATCTGTCTAATATGAACCCCAAGTGATAGAAGATAAAAGAAACTGATGATCTGAGAAGCGGACAGAAACTGATAATCTCGATTGGCAGAAGCTCTTTCTCATTCCCCCTCAAAAGCAGGCGGCACATTCTCACTAGGCTAATGATTCCCGGAGATTGGTAGCACAGCTTTAACCCAGCGGACTGGCAGCTGACTTGGCTGGCCACTAGCATTCCCTGGCTGCCAGCGCTCCTTTGTTGGCAACTTCCAGTTCTAGGCTGTTTAAACAACCTTTTAATCAGTGCTTGAAGTGGAAAAAAGTGCCAGTACTCCCTTTATTCATGTTAGCATGTGTATCCACCGGTATCAGCAATCTCTTTCTCTTATTTCTTTAAGCATGTTATACCGTGTCAGTCATAATCAGTTGCGATGTTATTGTTATATTATTAATATACTACGGGCTATGCATCTCCTATAGTAGGCCTATAATACTCCAATAATATTCCAACTGAAACATTATAGGGTTAAGGTGGTGTGTTTGTATATTTGCCCATAGTGTTAATAGTTAAAGTGCTTACCTGTGTTATTTGTAGCCTATAGTATTGCTCTATAATATATTATAGAATGCCTATAGCCTGGAATCAACTCCTAACCAGACAGACAGACAGGTAGGCCTATGCATGCAGAGCTGAGGTGTGTGAGCTTTATATTCAGGTTTTAGGAACAGTATCCCAGTCAGGATGCTCCTACATACTGTATTATACACAGACACATTCTGAATTTCTACAGTGAATAGAAGTTACAAGAACATTTGAGGGTTTTTGACTTAAAATCTTGCAATTTCACGTAAGTTTGGACCATAATTATAAGGCTACTATAGTCTAGATAATGCCCAGAAAGCTTAAAGACAAAACTTGCTATAGTTAAATAATTATTCTATTATTTACACATATAACAGGCTTCATCTGAACGTTTAATTCTTCTGGACATGTATGTTTGCCCTGTAAAATCATATTCTGTAAATCAAAGGACCAGATTCCGAAAACTTTTAAATTCAACTTCATAAATAAAATTTGTCCGCTAATAAAAAAAAAAAGTCTCAGAAAATACTCGGAACAAGCACATACAAAGAAACACAGGCGTTTGGAGAATCTCTATGGATCCAGAATAAGTGAAATATACATATGGGGGTGGCTTGTAATGTGGTGGGAAGGTTCACTGTAATCAGTCTGTTCTTCCTCACAGCTTCATAACTCTCAGGTCAGTGTGACCCAAACATGCCAAAGTGTGCGTGTGTTGGATGTAGGCGTCACTTAAAATGTGTTCTTGTGCGTGTTCTTCTCTTAAAATGAGCCAAGCATACTGACTTTCAGGTTGAAAAAAATATGAATTGTGACATTTTTCTATTGGTAAAAATGTAAATAAATAATTTGGAGCCAAACGGAACAACATAATGTAAGATTTTTGTATTACAAACCAGTAAACATGAGCATTTCTCAGCAGTTATATGATATAAATGTATACATTTTCTTTGCAATGTAACCCAACACATACTGTGTTTTCAAAGCCCATGATATGTTTATGCAGCACACCACACCTACTGTGAGTTGTCAATAAAGCAGGCAGTAACGAGCCAAGGAATGCTACTGACCAGCCAAAGAGGGCCGCCAGGCCAGGCTGGGCATGCAAGTTAACCAGCCTTGGTGAAACGACATCTGAACTAACCCCCAATTTAATGGGGGTTTTTTTACGCCTTGGGTATCATATCCCCAAATATATGAGGGACAGAACCTGCCGAGATCAAAATAAATGAATAAATAAATAAATTACTCAATAAATAGAAATAAATAAATGGCATTAAATGTAGCAAAAAATAATAATAAAAATAAATGTAGCCATTAATTCATTGAAAAAAGTGTGACATAAATTGATATTTCTGTTTTAATTTGCTTATTTATTTATTTATCTTTGTATTAATTAATCAATACATAGTAATTAAAGAATACAGAAATAAAATACTAACATACTAACTTGATAAAAACAAGAAGCACTCCTCTCAGTCTTCTGCTGATCACTGCTGCCACCTGAAGGACATAAGTTGAACTGTCGGTTTTTGTTAAATTCAGTGGTTTGATAACTGCATGTGAAGCATGTACAGCTGCTTCAAAACTGACAGCTGCTTCAAAACTGCATATGTTTTCACTAATTATGTTATTAGCTTCCGAAAGAAAATCAAGTTAAATACAATGTATGTACATCTGCAGCGTCACTTACATGCTAGGATCTTGCATACCGTGAATAAGAGCTTCTGTGAAGATGAGGGGGATTAGTGTCATTTAAATGTCCTCTTCCTTTGAGAAGCCTTTTGTTATCTTGTCGTTCTTTATTTGAATAGCATTTGTCTCCCCTCCACCGTGTTGGGCTTTTAGAAAAAGTCTTCCCACGCAGCATTGAGCCAATGACAGCACCTCTGGGTGTTCCATCTCAAAGCCACACATGTTGATTGCTGAAATTATTATTGAGAGAATAAAATGTTTTGCTCTGCTGCTGTGTTTGTGTCTGTAGATGCGTCAAGGTGCTTTCCTGGTCAACTCGGCACGGGGAGGTCTGGTGGATGAGAAAGCTTTGGCTCAGGCCCTGAAAGAAGGCAGGATACGGGGAGCCGCCTTGGACGTCCACGAGTCGGAGCCTTTCAGGTGTTTATGATCACAAACTCTTATTCAAACAGCTTTTTAGTCTTTGATTCAATTCAGTGTTTAAACATGGTTTGACTTTAGTGTTCATGACTATGACTTGCCCCAAACTGCATGTGATTATCATAAAGTGGGCATGTCTGTAAAGGGGAGACTCGTGGGTACCCATAGAACCCATTTACGTTCACATATCTTGAGGTCAGAGGTCAAGGGACACCTTTGAAAATCACCATGCCAGTTTTTCTTGGCCGAAATTTAGCGTAAGTTTTGGAGCGTTATTTACAAACTAGTATCACAGGGTTGGTACCAATGGATTCCTTTTTTAGTCTGATATGATGCCAGGATTTTCACCCTAGCTTTAAATCTGAGCCGGTGCAACCTTCTCGCTAGTACAAGAAAAATAGTAACTGCTAATACATCATAATAAGTGAAGGAAATAGATAAACCCCATCAAGGAAATCAGTTACAAGATTTCTTTTGCTAATCACTTTGTTTCTCTTTTCTGACTTTCATCAACAGTTTTTCCCAAGGTCCCCTGAAAGACGCCCCCAACTTGATCTGCACACCCCACACCGCCTGGTACAGCGAGCAGGCATCACTGGAGATGAGAGAGGCCGCCGCCACAGAAATACGCAGAGCCATCACTGGTACGGAGACGTCTTTAATGCATTCACACGCTTAAGGGCCTTTCTCAAACCGCCCCCTACACCCTCTCCCTACCTACTTCCAATCCGTTTGCGCGTTCTCGTGGAGGGTCCGCCATATTAAGTGCCATCCCAAACCAATTAGCGGGGAGTGGAAGTGGGTTGTATAACCCTCTCCAACAGCGAGCCTGCATCGATGTCGACTTACTGACCACGTGCAATGGCGTTTTTGCGTTTGTCAATGAACACATACTGTACAAATGTAAGTTCCGTGCAACTGCCCGTACAAACATAAACTGCTCAAGATAGACATTTAATAGTGTCATACAGACGTTAACAAGGTTAGATTGTATTTAGGATCAAATGTCTCGTATAGAAAGTGGTAGACGTGTTCATTTGATTGTTAAGTGTTGTATATTTGCAGGGATTGTTGCATAAACCAAGCATCTCATAAGCATGAGAGTGAGTTTCATTTTTTATTTTTACTTTCTCTGTATATTGCATATTCTTTTTATTCTTAATACTGTGAGCCTTTTGCATATCCTCTCTGCTTGATACGAAACCATGGTTATGAAACGTTACGACAGTTTCCGTCGGAGAGAGGGAAGTTTGTCCCAAAAGCTTGTCGCTGTATTTATACCCTACAGCTTAAATACGGGTGCTTCATTCAGCCGCGCCGAGTGTGACTACAAACAGAGTTCACTCCGAAGTCGGAGTAGGAGAGGGTCCAGTTTGAGAAAGACTCAAAGATTTTGGTTTCTCACCGAGCTCACCGATGTCCAATCTTGCCCCGACACAGGCCGTATTCCAGACAGCCTCCGAAACTGCGTCAACAAAGAGTTCTTTGTTACCACGGCGCCCTGGGGAATGATGGAGCAGCAGCAGCCTCAAGTTCACCCTGAGATGAACGGTGCCGCCTACAGGTAGGAGGGGGATTTATGTGAATGAACCCAGCAGGCTACTCGCATCGCACAGAGATCACCTGTGTCACATCAACACCTGCAGTAGCCAAGGCTCAATACGCGGGGGAGGGGTAGTCTAGATGTTCATATTATGTATGTTTGACACAATTCTGACTTTCTTTTCCTGAATATTAGGCTGGGTCCTAGATTTTTGTGGCGTATTAATACATAGAAGTTGGCCCAAATGAATTAACCCCTTGTTAAGTTTAGGCTCTTCGTTTCTCAGTCTCTATATTGTCTCAACCAGAATGAACTGCTTCTCTCACACAGCCGAATGAACCAAACCATGGTACAGGCCATAGCAACGGGGGGAATGCAGGACAAATTATATACCTAATTCTCAACCAGGTAAATGAATACTACCACTGCTGGCCCACAGGCCAGAGCAAATGAATAACACCATTGATAAAAAAAAAAACAAATCCCATTGAAATCTGTAGCCCTTTTTCTGCTTCACACTCTGAACTCACATGTCCTGTAACTGTACCCACTCTACAAGCATCTCATTAATTCCCCAACCTATCCACCCCCCCACCCAAACCACCACCACCCTGAAACAGAAACACCGCACACAGGATCACCCTTATGTTGGACATTTTTAAAGTATTAAAGTGTTCATACATTTACAGCTACATATGACACACTGGAAATCAAGAGTAGAATAAGTAAGAAGTTTAATACAAATAGTGCAATGACTGTAAATGTGTTGTAAGTGACGGGTAAAGACAGAAAGCGGGACAGTTTTAGTTGTTTTTTTCTTTTTCAGTGAATGTAGATGAAGAAGACATGGAGTTATGTCATTGCGGGAAAAAAAGAAAGAAAGAAAGAAAGAAAGGGATTGGAAAATGTTAAACTTCTGTAAAACCCTCAGCAACAAATATTATTAGTTGTTTTATTTGCAATGAGAGTCCCGTCCAATTTCCCTTCCAGCTCCCTGTTATAGAGGATTGGTTCACGCAAATTATGAAAAAAAAACATTCTCACTATTTTTGGGAAGATTAATTGTTTTCATGTATTTTCTCAATACCATGAAACAAACAAAATTCAATTGAGCAGAAATCTTAAAACCTGAGCAAGGAAAACCAAAACTATCTGTAAGCTGAACACCATATGGGGATGGGGGGAAGTGAGAAATGATTGTAATTTGGGTGAATGACCCTTTAAAGTCCTCCCCTACACCAGATTAGGATCTCGCACATTCTCCTGTATCCGCTGCAGTGCTCCTTTGCCATATTTAACTTTTCACCATTTCTAAATATTTTGTTTCATAAAGGTGATAATGCTTAGTGATTCCACTGAAACTAAGATGTTTTGATTCTCTTTAATTTCTATTTGTATCCTCAAGTGCATCATTATATTTTAATTTCATTTTAAATTACACTTTTTTTCAGATTTCATGTGTTGATTCTGTATTTTTTTAATTAGCAGTTATTATAAAAATCCCACTTCAGACAGTAATGATCAGGAGCTACAAATATTAGTTCAGCTTTGTGGTGGGGAAAAAAAAAAGATGTAATTGATGAATGATCAGCCAACTGAGCAGCAGAAGCAGCAGCATACTGTTTCCAGGATTTGTCTTTGTTATTTTGTAAAATAGAAAATGTTCAGTTAAACAGCTTTCCTTTGCTCTTTATCACGCTGATCAACTCCTGTCCTTCTCCAGATTCCCTCCTGGTGTAGTGGGCGTTGCCCCCGGCGGGATTCCCGGACCTATGGAGGGGTTGGTGCCTGGGGGAGTTCCCATCGCCCACACGCTGCCCCCCGGTACCCATCCGTCACAGGCCACCTCCCCCAACCAACCCTCCAAACATGGCGACCCCATGAGAGAGCACATGACTGAGCCGTAGGACTGCTGCTGTAACCGAGCACGGGGCTAAAACCGATGTAAACAAACAAAAAAAAAAAACAATACCCTACCAACTCAACCATCCAACTGTCTGCTTGACTTCAGCCATCTGAACCTACCAGCAGACTGCCTGCCGGGCAACGTTTCACACGTTTTCTTTTTGTATGAAACCACTAAGCCCAAGTGAGGACAGCGGATGTTATTACACACACGAT
Organism: Sebastiscus albofasciatus; assembly: GCA_916701655.1. NCBI lineage: Eukaryota > Metazoa > Chordata > Actinopteri > Perciformes > Sebastidae > Sebastiscus > Sebastiscus albofasciatus. Next base: position 84,465 of record CAKAOI010011691.1, read on the forward strand.
GAGCTGCCACACTGAGATGGGACTGACCGTCAAACTCATGCGCCGAAGATCTGAAACCTTTCCTCCTCCCCCCCATATCTGTTTTTGTTCTTCATTGATTTAAGTGATATTTTTTGTTTTTATCTCGAGTATATTTTAGGGGAGATTCCTCCTGACTTCTGGGACATGTTGACATTTCCACATGCAGAGGACGGAGATTTGACCCACCCTCCCTGGTTTAAAGGAAGAGTTTGAAGGGACAGTGACTTCTTAAATGATCCGTCAAGCCTCCGTTTCCCCCCTTTCAGTTTCACCCATTTCAGCTCAAACATGTCTTCTGTTACCTTGTTTTTTTTCTACTTCTTCTGTTTTATCCTATATTCTGTGTTTCTGTTGCAAGTGAATATCTGTTTTTCTGTTCTGCAGTGTTTGCGAACATGAATGGATTTACAGGCTACACACATACTGTATGTTTAGCAGACGAGAAAAAGTCAGCTGACGACTACAGCGGCGTCTGCCGTCTCCATCAGAAATCTGGACTCCATCTAATTGTCGTGGTTGGTGGCCCCTGAATGTAGAGACGAGATGCGGGGCAGTAGATGTGGTTTCCAATTCCAGGAAGAATATTTCGGCTTATGAGGTAAAAAAAAATTACCATTTTAAACCAAAAAAAAAGGAAAAAAACAGACTGCCATTTGTGGTTAGATATTGTACGTTGAGTATGTCACATCACTTAAATATTGCTGTTGCTTATATTGCTTTTCCAACTCTGCTGAACTGAGGTACCTACAGTATTTGGTTATTGTCATGAACAGTGTCCCAAATATGATTTGCATCCAAAGGACCTACAGTACAGTACATTGCAGCACCAGCTAGCGAGGTAGGAAAAACAAAAACAGTAAATCTCTTACTGACTCAGGAAAAAAATGATTAACCTTCAAATATGTCCAAATCTGAACAGAAAAGAAAAAAAAAATAATTATTGCTTTTCATGTCTCCACCTCTTTCTCCATTGTGGTATTTTTTTTTTTTTTTATATATCAAATGTAAGTTTTTTGATGTTCAAGGTTTTCAGTCCTGTTAGATTTGTATTGCCTTGTTAAATGTTCTTATAATCATAGTCTTATGTGAACGACCCCACCCTCGCCTCCTTATAGTTTCTTCCTCTTTGTTTTTCTGCTCTAATGAAAGCCAGCTGTGGCTCTCGGAGGCATCGTGCCCTCTGCGAACAGCAGCAGCCACATCCATCCCTTTTAGTCCCATGACGTTAGCAAGAGACGGCTGCTAGCAGATTGTTTTGGTTTTGTAGTGTTGAGCTTTGAGTGTTTGTATTTGTTTCTTGTACAAGGTGAACATATAGCATACAGTGCAGCTGGAAACAATAAATAAAACGTACTGTTCTGATTGATGATTGGCTCCGTGGAACATTTGTGGGATATTCATTTTTTTTTTCTGGACATTTTTTTTTTTTTTTTTTTTTACAGTTATTTAAAAGATGCTTTAAAATCCTCTAAAATGGGTTTTTCAAAGTCTGACACTGTCAATGTCAGTAATGTCAAAAAAATATTTATTGTGCAACCAACAAAAAAAAAGTTAATATTAATGGATTTTGTCACTCTTATTCTTTCTTACTTCTATTTGGTAGATAATCATGCTCTAACATTAGGAAATACAGTTCCCATAATTCTTGTCAGGAAAACAGGAAGTGTATTGTTATGCTGTGAGATACGTGAGCCCCGTTTTTTTTTTTTATTTTTTTTTTTAGCCTACATTTGTTAACATTTTGGCAAATTGGCATCATTAAGAATATGCCGAATTAGCTACAAGCAGTTCCTGTTTGCAATGTACCCATGGATGTACAGATAACTATCACTGGATTACTTTGATACTGAAGAAATCTAATAAACATGCTGATTCTCAGGCAAGGTCTGGAGTTATTAGATGCATATTTTTTCTATGACTTCTAAGTGGATTTACGCCGTAGATAATGATATCCTCGAGTAGTGTAAGTCGTACTGAATCTAAAAATGTGCATTATATTTGTGTGTTCGGATTTAACTAACGCGAGACATTTTTAAAAAAAAAACTACAATGACCAAATGCCATTGTTTTTAGAAAGCCTCAAATTTGAAAATCCCATACTCTATAAACTACCCTCATTATCACCATATAAACTTGTTTTAAAAGATGTCAGATGTTGCGTTTACAGCTTGTTTCTGCTGCCCCCAAGTGGCCAACAAAAATCTGTTATTACAGGTAACACTGTATGGAGGACTAAAGCTCCTATTATAATAAATAAAGGACACAATAAATGAAATAATAAACAAAGAAATGTAGAAATAAAAGCCTCAATTATTAAATTAAAGTGCAGGTTAATTTGTAAATAAATACGCATGCACAGAAATAGAAAAATAAATAAAATGTAGTCATTTAGATGATCATTTCCCAATTTTTTTTTAAAAAAAATTCTGTTTACATTTATTTGTTTTTATTAATTTCCCTATTTATTTTTTTCTGCTTTTATTTATTTCTTTATTTCTTCACCCACACCTGAGGCTATTAAATGAAGGCTGGGACACGGCCTTTGACCCCAAGGGAGCCATGGGGTATGATACATGCAATGTCACTGGAGCTGTGATGTTGGAGGGCTTTAGCCGACAATGCTAGAAATAAAGGGAAGGTGTCCACCCAGCTGCACTTTGGGTGCACTCGGCCTGGCAGAACTTTTTGGGTACGCTTGAATGGATGTTGGCTGAGATACAATAGAACGTTTTCAAATAGAAAGCATTTGTTATTGGTCTTTTGTTAAAAATCTTTTAAATAATTGCAGAATTGCAATTCTCACCTTGCCCTGGTTGCCTGAATCTGCCCTCTCCACCGAGTTTGAGTTGACTGATTGGAAACAGCGGTTTCTCAGTTGGGGCATCTGTAGATCAGTGGGTAGAGCTGGACACATATGCATCTTCTTCTTCTTCTTCTTCTTCTTTGTTATTACTGGCGGACTACCAACATGTGTAACATCATGACTTTATAAAGAATACTGGATATTAAACCTGTTTAAATAAAGCCCTTTGAACCTGTAACTGTTTGTCCCCTGTCTCTAACAGACAAGTTTGCAAAATCTAACATTAGAGGGCTAAAACCGATTTCAGAAAATAATAATAATAGGCCTAATAAATTACCATAAGAGACTCACTTAGACTAGTTTTTGTCTTTTTTAGTGAGGAACAGGGGGTCTTTAGGGGGGAGATAGCAGGTCATCAGTATATGTCACATAGAAGAGGTGTACATCATCTGAAAGCTGGCAACCTGATGATTACTTTTTAAAATGCAGTTCAGCACTTTGTGTCAAATTCTTGTCATCAATCAGAAATCAACATGAATTAATTAATTAATTAAAATAAATTGTGAAAGTGTATAAGGGCTTAGAACATTATGATAGAAGTATATGATGGCCATTCCCATGCTCATTTATGTCTTATAAGTTGTTGCAGCAATCTTGGAGTTGATACCATTTGTTACATAGATTTGGTGCTAAATTAAAAACATTTTTGCAATTTGAGAATTGATCAAAAATGATAAAAAATCCCTCAAACCTGTCACATTAAGACAACAAGACCTTGAAGAACACCATAGAAAATTAATACTGTAATTTGATATCAAAAACATTTGACATTTGGAGATTTTGGCAAGAATTGCATTTTTCAGTGATTGGATGGTGAGCACCTCTGTTCTGGAAACTGCTCAGAAAACCTCTTATTGTCAATCTACTATAGGAAAGCCATCCATCCTCATTCAGATATCTTGAGGTCAGAGGTCAAGGGACCCCTTTGAAAATGGCCATGGAGTGTTTTTTAGTCTCTTTCCTGACATGCGAGCATGTCAAACTTTCCATGGTTGATACCAATGGAAAGTTTAATTTCAAATGATATTGTTTGTGACGTTTTTATGACGTACTATACTATGACTTTTTCTGCATTTTTTTCAATATACTATACTGACTTTATTTTCGACATACTATACTATGACTTTTATTTTTCGACATACTGTACTATGACTTTTTTACGACTTACTATGCTATGACTTTTTAAAAAGAATTTCGACATACTATACTATGACTTTTACGAAAAAAAACCAAACAAATTAGACTTTTTTTGGGATATTTTTCCAACATTTTTTTTAACATTTTTCAAACTTTTTTTTAGACATTTTTTTCTGACATTTTTTAGGCATTTTGTTCAAACTTTTTTTTATTTTTTCAACATACTATAATATGAATTTTTACATTATTTCAACATACTATACTATAACTTTTTTTATTTTTCGACATACTATACTCTGACTTTTTTACAACATACTATGCTATGACCTTTTAAAAGAAATTTCAACATACTATACTAAGGAAAAATTTTATTTTGGAATTTTTTCAACATACTATATTATGACTTTTTCTCGACATACTTTACCG